>CAUYSK010034610.1:0-72495 GCA_963575035.1 Avahi laniger
ACGCTGAGGGGCACAAGGACTGCCCGGAGCCCCCGGAAGCCGGGAGAGGCAAGGACGCCTTCTCCCCTTGAACCTGCAAGGGGAGCCGGCAGAAGCCTGAGAGAACAAATAACTGTTGTGTTGAGGCCACCAAGTTTGTGACAGTTTCTTATGGCACCATAGCAAACTAACACAGGGAACGGGTCCAGAATTGACATACGTCTCCCGCCACTATCGCAGGCTCAGCCCGAAGCCTTCCTCCTCTCCTCGGATGAAACCCCCTTGCGCCCGGTGGGTCTAAGCAGCTCTCGCACGGGGAACCGCAGTTCTTGGAGGGTGGCCAGGCACCTCCTGGAACAACCCTTGGCCACTGAAGTGTGGGCCCACCCCTGCAGGTCTGAATTTAGAGGGGTCTCCACATGGAAGCCACAGGGAACCAACAAAATGCAAACCCCATCCTGCCCCCTCCCCCGACACACACACACTTTAAATGTTCAGGGACTTCCAGAGACCCCTCTTACACGGCCTCAAAGAATCTAGACCCCCCCGCCCCTCAGCCTTTCCTTGTGGCCACCCCCTCGTGCCCCGTACCCCAGCCACACTGGCCTCTGGTTTCTAGAATGTGCTCACACCTGCTGCAGGGCCTTTGCACATGCTGGTGTCTGCTGTCTGGAACCCTCTCCATTCCCCTTCCACCTTCCCCTGGGTAACTCCTCACATCCCTCAGGTCTTGGCTCAAAGCTCCTTCCGCATCATGCCCCTGTCCCTGACCTGTGGCTTGCAGTCATCACACCCACCCTCCGCGGAAACACTTAACACAGCCGCAACTACACACTGACAGTGCCAACAAAAGCCCTTGTCCGCCCTAGCTTGCAGCATGTGAACATCCCAAAGTCAGTCTGGACGTGAGTGTCCCCAAAGCTGAGAACAGCTTTACACACTGGGAGGGGACGGGTGTGTGCCAGGGGATGGGGGTAGCATTCTCCCTCATCGGCTCGTTCCACCCTGACGACCCTGCCCAGTCATCACGGGGACCTTGAGAAGTGACTTCATGAGCTCACGTGGCGGTAAGTGGTGGAGCCGTCGCTTGAACCTCGTGCTCCTGGGCGCTCTCTGGGCGCCTACGGCAAGGGCATCGGCAACGTCCCTGCACGCAGAGCGAGCGGGGCTCCAGCCACTCCCTCCCCAGAACTGGATCCAGAACGAGGGGCAGAGGACTCCCTGCTCAGGAGTGTCCGGCAGGCCCTCCCCCGCCAGCGGGCTCAGACAACTCAAGGACAGATCTCTGCGCTCAGCTGGCCCCGGCCCCGCAAGGACGGCTGAGAGAGGGCTGACAACGGCCCGGAAATTCTCAAGATTCCCAGGGGCTCTTTCCGATGGTTTGCTCTGCCCGTGCCCCTCTGAAGGGCTGGGGGGCAAGCTGGGGGCCGCAGTGCGCTGTCTGGGGGGGATGGCAGAGGGCCGTGCTTGTGGGGTCACCCCCTTCCACACCCGTTCACCCATCCTCCCTCACACCCCTCTCAGGACCCCCAGGTAAGTGCCACCCTTGATGGGTGATGCTTAACCCAGGGGCGTGGCCAGTGACGGGGTCTCCAGAGACCAGACATTTCCGGGCCAGGGACCGGCGCGAGGTACTTGCGCTGCATCGCCTTTGCACGTCCTTCATTCTCCAGGGCTGGCCCCCTGGGGGGGAGGGAGGTAGTGCCCCTGGGGGCTCCCGCACCCTTATTTCTCACGAAAAGGTCAAAGCCCTTCTTCCAGCTGTCTCAGAACAGCCCAGGGACAGCTGAGTGGCCGGCCAGAGTCCTGTGCCCGGGCACCAGTGGACCGTTGCAGGGGTGCGGTGGGGGCAGCGCAGATGACGGCGGCCTCCACCTGCCCCATGTGCTGGACGTAGGAGGGCAGGAGCAGCTCCCGAGTGTGCACGTGGAGGGCCCTGTTTCCGGAAGGAAGGCAGGAGCGACAGACTAAGTCCAGGTGCATGGGCTTTGGAGGAGGGGTGCCCCTTGGATGCACGGAATGGAGAAGGGCACCACCCCAGGAAGGGACAGTGAGGACACAGGCCCTGGCGTGTGTTTGGGGCAGGGGTGTACAGGGTGTGGCTGCAGCATGAGGGTGAGTTCAGGGGTCAGAACACAGAGCCAGGTCTCTGCTGGCTGGCAGAATGCCCATGGGAAAAGGTGCTCTTCGGGGCTGGTACGGTCCCAGAGGTGCCTGGCATGGCAAATGCGTGCAGGACGGGTTTGTGCAGTGCACAACATCCACAGCTGTGTGCAGCGGCCTGACCTGCATGTCAGGACGGTACTGGGAAAGCTTGAGGCCTCTTCTCCGGAGCTGAAGTGAGTGAGTGAGTGAGTGAGTGAGTGAGTGTGTGTGTGTGTGTGTGTGTGTGTGTGCGCGCGCCCCACAGTGCCCACCAGGGACTCAGCCCCCTGCAGCAACAAGACGCAAATGGCAGAGGGGTGCCAGGTGGGAGCTGGAGCCAGGCAGGCCTCTCTGCACGCAGCCCTGCACTCCTCCTGGGAGTGAGCCGCGAAGCAGGCACCTCATGGCGCCCCAGGAAGCAATTCGTCAGCGGGGTGGGCTGCCCGACTCCCGCCCTGCTCGGGGCCACGGGGGCCCTGCAGCCCGATGGACCTGCCTCTAACACCCGCCCCCCAGCACCAAGAGGCCAGAGGCAGCGCCAGGCACCAATTACAAGAGCCAATTAATTCGCACTTAACGGGGATGTTTCCTTCTACTGTGCAGAGCTGAGGGGCATACAACCCTGATTCCTCTCCTGCGGCTCCGCGCACAGGTGCCATCTAACAGCTCCTGTCGCAGACCAAGGGCCCGATCCGCGGGAGGCGTGGGGGGCGCCGCGCGGGCGATTCCCCATCAGCATCTGGTGAGGAGGCCACGCTGCTGCCTGCGCTGTTTACAGTTCCCTCTCCCCTCGCCGCTCCCAGAAGTTTCCATAAAAGCAGATGTAAGGTAATCAAAGGCTTCCCTGGCGGAGCGTTTCTGCTCCTGGCAGCTTCCACAGAGCCCGCTCCCTCTGCGAGGGTTTGTGGTTCCAAAAGACCCTTAAAACGGCCCTAAAATCTCTCCCCAGGAATGGAGACTCGTCCTCGCCTGCAGACTCCGCGATCATTTGTCAGGTATTTTACAGCCGATAATGATCGTTAATGACCCCTTCGCCGCCCCGACGCCCTTTCCAATTACGCTCAGAACTCACCACGTGCAGTTCCCTGGAGTCAGGACGGCTGGTAAGGGAGGTGCCATTCCCATTTCGCAGATGGGAAGGAGAAGGCAGCTCCCCGAAGGCATCGACCTGAGCACCGTGTCCCCTGGAGTCCAGACGCTCTGGGAGGAAGGTGGGAGCTGTCCCCTCCCTCAGTGGCAGCCCTGCTGTGGGCCTCTGCCCTCCTCTGCCTGCGTCACAGCGCAGGAGTCTGGAGCTCGGCCGTGGGGGAGGGGCGGAGCCAGGACACCAGGTATGACCCCAAGTGAACCCCAGGACCTGAGGCCTGGCCCAGCTCACTGGTTCCACAGCCGGGACTCTCGGGGCCCAGCGTGCAGAAGCGCCAAAGCCAGGACACGCGGCCGCCCCCGGAAGGCCCGAGCGCTGGACCCCTGGCCCATGCGCCCTGCAGCCCAACGCGTTAGGTCAGCCTGAGCCCAGCAGCAGATAAAGAGCGACTCTGAAATCAAACCACCCAGGCTGCACACGTGTGGCCCTGGGTCTCCTGTCTCTCCCCATCCTGAGAGCCGCCGAAAGCTCACGTGTGTGGAGCACCTGCTGCGTGCCAGGCGACCTCTGCATTACTTCAGTCAGTCCTCACGAGAGGCTGTTATTACTATCCCCACTTTGCAGTTGAGCATACTGAGGCACAGAGAGGTTAAGAAACTTGTCCAATATCACACAGCTAGCTAGCTCAGCCCATCTGTCCCCAAGCCTGCGTTCTCCATGAGTGCGCTGGTTCGGCCCAGAGAGCGCAGTGGTTTCTTGGCATCTCAGGGGTGGAGGCCGGAGGGGAGCTCTGGGTGAGGGCTGCACGGGCCGTGCATGGAATGACCCTCCCCATATCGAAGCCCTCTGCTGTGCGAGGGCCTTGGCAAGATCTTGTCCCCAGGGAAGCAGGGGCGTGTCTTGTTCCCAGGGCCACCCTCAGGCAGGGCTTCCTTGCAGGGCATGAGTGCAGTGCCAGAGGCTACCCCGGCCTGGGCCCTCACCGCAGCTGGGGAGGGACAGAGCGGAAAGGTGCTGTTCTGGGGAGGCAGGGACTGCGGGTGTAGACCCAGGTTCCGGAGACCCCTCAGTGGCTGAGTCCGGGGGGAGGAAGCATCCAGCAGAAGAGGCTTCCCCCAGTTCCAGGCAAAGCAGCCCCCCGGGCTTCCATAAAGGATCTTGTTTGTGCAAAGGACTCTCTTTGGCTGACAGGAAGTTAACTCTGGAGTTGCTAATGGCATCTCTAGAGTCACCTGGGGATCACCTGCCTGAGCATGAAGCCAAAACAGGAATGCAGAGGCTGAGGAAAGATTCCCATCAGTATCATTTAAGCCCCTGGATCCAGCCATGCCTGAAGTCCCTGGACTTTTCAATAGCAAGAGCCAGCCACTTGATGTTATTTCAGAGTTCACGTGAGCCCGTTGACTCAGGTTTCTCTCGCTTGCGTCTGAATGAATCTTGATGAACATGGGCCCCAGACTAGAATAAGTTCCAGCTTTCTCCTGTCTTAGAGTCTCCTGCCATCGTAACAGAGAGAGTCGCTCCAGCATCTCTGGAGGGGCTGCCCTTCGTCAGTCCAACTGGGGGAAGAGGTGGCAGCTGGCACGACGACACCACCCTCCCCTGAGGGTGCCTGGGAGCAGATGTCAAGACCAGAGGCCTGGTCCAGTGAGGGGCGCTGGAGGGTGCGGGTGCAGGTGTGAGAACCCTGGGGTCCCAGACCTCGAGGCAGGGGCACCCCTCCAGCCTGATGGTCCCTGCCGGTCCCTCCTACTGTCATCCTCCCCCGGGCAACTGGGGGAGCGTCTGGCAGAAGCCAGTCCTCTCTCTCCCTTGCTCAGAACCATCCGTGGCGTCTCACGCACTCCGGCTGTGTGTGCAGCAGCCCCAGCCTGGCCTCCCTTTCTCTCCCTGCAGGATGAGCCTGGGGCGGCCAGCACGCTGGGAGTGCAGGAATGCACTGCCGGCTCCTCCTCCTCATCCAGCCCGGCCCAGTCACCTCCCCTGGGGCCCTTCCCAACGGCCTCTCCTCTCCCTTTGCAGCAGCCTCAGCTTCTCCCCTTCATTTCCTCCTCCGCGCGGCAGGGAAGACCTTGGTGTCGCTGCGACCCCAGTGCCTGCAAGACGGCCCCACACAGAGTGTGCTCAGTCAACATTTGTGGAAAGAATGAGTCGTGAGCGAGCAAATTCATAATGGGCACGGCCTCCAAAGCCTTGACGACGAATCCCACCTCTCCTGGCCACCCACACCTCGGCCCCGCCGCGCAGAACCCACCCTATTCACCCTTCTTCCAGAAAAAGCCCAGCACCCGTGATCAGGCGTCTTTCTCCTGTCCCCGAAGCCCCCCCTGCTCACTCTGGCAGGGATGCCACAGGCCACGGGGCTCTGGGAGAGCCGGCCCGGCCCGCCCTGGCAGCCCCGAGTGACGCGGGGGCTCCCGCAGGTGATGCTCCGAGGAGCGGTGGCCCAGGATGGTGGCGGGTTCTTTTTTCCACAGGAGGAAAAAAATTAGCTTCCCTCACCAGACAAGAATGACAATTTACAGAAAATTATGCTTCGAATTCATAATCCGTAATGAGCGGAAATGGTATTCTGTGGTAATCCATCCCAACTGACTCACTATTGTACACGCACCTGCTAACATTTTTTAAGCCGGGACTGTATAGAAAGGACATTTTGATCGCTTCTGAAGTTTGCTGAGCAATTCTCCCTCTCTCTCAGGCATATGGTCTTTGTGCTGGAAATTTCCCTCGTGGCTCCCCACAAGCGCCGGCAGACGGGCACGTGGGCCTGCGTGCGGGCACAGCCGCAGCCCCCGCCCGCTGGCACGACTCTGACGGGGGCCCTGCAGGTGCCGAACCCTGGAAGTGGAAGCCGGGAGAGCGAATCGCAGTTGGCACCTGTGCCGGGCCTGCCCGCGGAGCCGCAGACCATGGTGCCCGCCGCAATCAGAGCTGCTTCCCGGCGCGGGACGGAGGCGGGCGGGGCGGGGCAGGGGCGGAGGGCTCGGCTGGGTGGGCCGCGAGAGCCCGGCGTCGGCTGCCAGTGCTGGTCTGCATCGACAGGCCTCGTGTTGACCCCTCACACGCCTGGTTCTCGCTCCTGCGGAAGTCACCCCGCCCCGTCCCCGCCTCGGCCTCCAGCCCAGCACTGACGCGGACAGGTGGTGGGCAGCTTGCTTGACGCGTCTACACGGACTGGGAGCCCCACGAGGCAGGACCAGGGCTGCCAACACGCCTCCACACCCCGCCCCTGTTCTGGCACATGGTAGGGGCTGGGGCAGCTCCTCAGAGCACCCCTCCTCCGGGAGGTGGGCCCAGCACCCTGAAACTCAGCCAGGCAGCCTCTGGCTCACGGGGGCTGGCTCCTTCGGGACCTCGCGGACACTGAGGTTCCGAGAACCAGGAGGCTGTGGGCCTTTCTTTCCACCATAAGGTCTACCACTTCCCCTGCCAGTCACAGCAATGTGCGACCCAGCAGAGACGTGGGACACAGGAAGTAGCACGAGAACACGCACTGAAGCTCCCTGCGTGGGAACAAATATTTAGGAACATCCTAAACTGGCAGCAGCAGGCAGTTGCTGAAGAAGCTACGGGACCTCGAGCTGCAACAGCAGCATGAGCAAGAGCGAGAGTGTTCTCTCGTAGAGGCAGCGCCAGGAAACGCCATTCCTGAAAACGAAAGTGAGTTCAAAATACAGTGAGGTGCGCACACACACACACACGGCGACCCCATCAATCTTTTTAATCTACCACAATGATGCCACATGTTGTGACGGGCACACCCACACACGCTAACGTCCTTCTGTACTAAACGTGTGAAGCGTGTGGAGAACGCGGCGGAGGGAGCATGCCACACCGTGAACCGCGCCCACCTCTGGGCTGAGAGGGGCCCTGCGGCTGGGGACAGGGGGCTGTCACCCGGTCCATAACGCTTGAATCCATCTTTCCACAGCAGGATGTACGTGTGCATGCTTCTGCAACTAAAATGAATAATTCCGATAAAAAAAGGAAAAGCACCGTCAGGGGCTTTCTTCTCGATCGCAGTGCGAGATGGGACAGTCGGCCCGACCTGGACCTTGCGAAACCTGGTCTGCTCTGTTTAATCCTCCCTCCCTTCCTTCCTTCGTTCACTCGCCCACGTGACGTGGACTCGCTAGCACCTCTCTAGGCTCTGGGCTGCAGCGGCAGACAGGGCAGACCAGGCGCTTGCCCCGGCAGTCCACGCTCATGGAGGACAGCCGCCGCTGGACTCAGCCCCGGGTTAACGGGGCAGAGAGGAGGGGACGGCAAACAGGCCGCCCCTGAGTGCACAGAAACCACACGCTGGCCAGAAAACGTGACGACAGCAGCCCCTCTGCTTGCAGGCCCTGCCCCCACCACGTGCCCCTCAGCCCAGCCTCCCAGCAGTCACCTTTTCCTGCTAGTGGCTCCAGGCTGGGCTCACGGGGAGGTGGGCTTGAGGGGCAAGTGGGGGCCAGAGAGCATGATCCCCACTCGGCCCAGCTCAGGGGGGTGAACAGCTGTGGGCGCCCAGCAGAGGGCACTCTCAACTGATCGGGGAAGTCTTTGAGGCCTTCCTGGAGGAGGTGATGCCTGAGCTCCGGGTTGAAGAGGAAGAGCTCGCCCGTGAAACAAGCCGAGAAAGGCCCCCTAAGTGGTTTGAGGAGCGTAAGTCCCAAGGGGAGGAAGAACCAGAGGGAGATGGGGGTGGAGGAGGCACAGGGCCAGGTCACCAAGGGCTTCATCCAGGGCAGTGCGAGCCATCAGGGTTTAAGCAGGATGTAATCCGTGCATTCCTAAACCCTGTTTTAGGAAGACCCTCTGGCTGCTGTGGAGGAAGGGAATCGTTGGGCCATGTGGGATGGGAGCGAGGCATCGTGGAGCTCACGGTGCTCCAGGGAGGGATCCTCAGTCCCTGGTGGTCAGGAACAAGAGCGAGGACCCAGGAGGGAGGTCAACAGACCTGCAGATCCCTGCGTGGGGGGCTGAGAGGGAGGAAGGAGCAGGGAGGGTCACCTCCAGGGGCTCCTCTTATCGTGCTGGGACAGTATCCATGACATCCCCGGAAGCACCCCTCGCCCCACTCTTGGCCCACAGCAACGGCGCCGTCCTAAGGGACGCACAGGACGCAAGCCTGGGCAAGCACCGACACAGCGCTGGGAGCCTGAGCCAGGCCGCACTGATGGGCTGGTCTGGGGCGTGGGGCAGTTGATTCGGCCATCTCTGCCACCACCTGGGGACAGCCTGCCAGACAGTGGGACCAAGAAGTGGGCACGGCCCTGACGACTTGGGCGCTGGACCCAGCTGTACCTAAAGCCCCTGGACTTCCAGTAACATGCACTGACATCCCCTCTCTCCTTAGGCCAGTTTGATCAGAGTCCATTACGGGCAACCAAAATGACTCTGACCGAATTCACCAACCAGGCAGAGGGGAGCGCTTAGCAGCTGTTAGGACCAGAAGTCACGGGCCAGACCGCCTGGAACACGAGGTCGGCGTCCAGGGCAGGTGCGGACAAACCGCCACGACATTCGGAAGAAGACGAGAGACACAGCTACCTGCGGGACACGGCATTCGAGCCGGGCCCTGAATCCGATGCCGACAGGTGAAGATGGACAGACGCACGAGCCACCTGAGGACAGGTGTCCGTCCCCACCTCTGACGGGGAGCAGTCCTCGGCATGCGACGGGGGCTCCGTGACCACCCAACAGACGGATGACGAATGGGCGCGGAAAGCCGTCCAGCCCCGGCGAGACAGGCGGGCGAGAGGAGCCCGTGTCCCACGCCTGCGAGGGAGCTCGTCAGGCGAAGGCGGGTGCCGGCTTCTGTTGTCTTCCGCTCCGCATTTTCGCCATATGGCTTGCTGCACGCTGGGCTGAACTGCAGATGCTCTAACTCGGAGCTTTCCTGCTTTTGTGTGTTAATAACATAAAGATGGAACACAGCTCACCACACATTTTGTGTTTGCTGACTCTCTATATGTATATAAAACAGACTTCAGTGTCACCAGCCAACCCGCTTGTGAAGTGGAAGGAAAACAGAGCAATTAGAGAGAGAAGGGGAGCGAGGCGTGCGTGAGCTCAGAACGGGCCAAGTCTGGGGACTGTGCGCGCTTGCCGGGGAGCGGGTCTCCCCGGGAGGTCCGGGCAGGGGTAGGCGGCGGGGGAGGGGGGCCTTCGTGCTCCCCCCACAGTGGGCTCTGCCCCAGACACACCTGCCGGCCCTCCCTTCCTCTGGGGTTTCTCCCGGGAATGTTCCGCAGGACACTGCCT
Source organism: Avahi laniger (assembly GCA_963575035.1). Lineage (NCBI taxonomy): Eukaryota > Metazoa > Chordata > Mammalia > Primates > Indriidae > Avahi > Avahi laniger. The sequence goes on from CAUYSK010034610.1 coordinate 9,464, forward strand.
GCCTGCACCCACCGGCCCCGTCCACACACCCTCCACTCAAACGTCTGCAGTGTGGGGCCCCCCCCCCCCCCCGGGCCTACGCAGCTTCCTTCTGCTGGGAGAAGGGCCCCAAACAAGTAAACAAATGTCCGATTACAAAATGTCTCAGGTGCTGTGAAGAATAAAAATATGGAGCTTAATTAACAGAAAGAAGTGTTTATTTCACCATAGAGCTGTATTTCAAGGCAACCAAATAGCCCTGATTGATACGGAAAATTTCTTTCCAGAAGACTCGGGTGAATAAACAGTGGTGTACAAAGGCGGGGGGCAGGAAGCAGGGGCTCTCTGCTCTCGTGGGGGGAGTATTTCATCACTGACACAGTTCAGAATTGCGCGGGCATGGTAATGAAGAAAAGCAGAGGCCTTCTAGTCCCTCGTAGGATTGTTTTCAAGTTCTGTACAGACCACGCACGCCCCGTGGCCTGTCGAGGTGGGCTGCTCCCACACGCCATCCCCCTGGTGTGCCCGTAGTTAGGAAGAAATGCAGGAAATAGAAAATGCACACCATTTTGCAAACCCTAATCAGATAACTGATTCAGGAAACGATGACCCCGGGATAAGCGTATTAGCCGAGGGGCCGATGGGGAACTTTTCAAAGGAAGGATGAGGCTGCGGCTCTCCACCCGACCCCACCGGTCAATCTTAGCTCCAACTCCACTGCCAATCGTGAGAGAGAGACGGCTGGAAAGCCCCGGGCCCTGGAGGCAGTGACCGATGGACACACAGCATCACCGATGGGCAGGTGTGCGTCCTGGAGCTTGCTCCGTCTGCAGGGGGTGCGGGGAAGACGGGACTGGGTCGAATGGCTCCGTGGAAGAGCAAATAGACAAAGGCGGATTGCAAAATGATTCCACGAGAGACTGACCTGGTTCTGCAGCAGACATGGAGAAGAAGGGGCCATCCGAGAGGGAACAAGACGAAGGGTGCGGTCACCAGACGGGGTGCGCGGGGCCGACGGTTAAAGGCGTGTTTGAGACAGCTGGGGAAGTGGCCCTTGGACCGGCCACCGGCCAACACCAAGGCGACCGCTCGTTTTGTCAGGTAAGTTGCTGGTGCTGCGGTTACGTGAGAAAACACTTTTCAGAGATACGTACCCCAGTACGTCAAGGTGAGATGTTTGGGATCGGTCTTAGAATACTCCAGCCAAGAAAAAAAGCCCCACTCGATGAAGCAAACATGACGAAATTTTCGTTGCTAAATCTGTAGGATGAGTATATGAGGGTTTACTGTATTAACACTGTCATCTCTGTGCTCATGCGTATGTTTGAAAATTTTTATAATTGAGAAAACAAAACAAAACAGCATGCCGAGAGGAAACCGGCGAGAAGTGAGAAGGTAACGACCGTCAGGTGGAGACAGCGTGACTTAGCGTGGTCGGGAAAGGCCTGCGCGGCCACGGCAGCTCAAAGAGCCAGTCCCGGAGAAGAACAGGTGCAAACGCACCGAGGAAGCGAGCGGCCTGGCGAGTCAGAGCAAAGGGAATGGGCCCGTGAGGCGGGAGCTACCGGGACAGGGACCCAGGACCAGGCGAGCCGTGGCGGGTGCCCCGCCAGGCAGGGCCCGTGCTCCCCGACGAGAGAAGTGACGCTATTCTGCCATCGGTGGGAAGCTGTCAGATGGTTTTCAGGAGGGCAGATCTGATGGGATTTCCTTCTAAAAGAGACGTCTCTAGTGGCTTGGTGACAAGGGCACGGTGACGGGGAAGAGACAGGAAAGGTGGGACGCAGTTCAGAAGATGCGCAGCTGTCTGGGCAGCAGATGGGGCGTGGTCCAGGATGGGGGCGGAGAGGAGACGGAAACAGACTGGAAACAGCTGGGGGCAGGCAGCTTGCTGAGGTGTGCACGCAGGGGCGAAGGAAAGGTTTGGGATTCGAGAACTGTGCGGACGGTGGGGCCATCTCCTGGGACGGGGAGAAGCGGGGCAGGCCGGGGAGGGGAGATTCAGAGCTTACCTTCGGGCATTTTTATACTGGAGATGCTTGGGAGACGGGCGGGCAGGGATGTCAGGTAGGCAGGGCGGAGGCTCGGGCGGACGCGGCAGGACCTGTGGGAGGGAGAGTGTGGGGAACAAGGCTCCAGCGGGAGTCCTGCGGAATTCTATCCAGTAAACAGAGGAGGAGGAGCTGGGGCACTGGAAGGAAATCGGGAAAGCGTGTCGTTACGGAAGCCAAGATGAGAGGAGTTTTCCAGAAGAAGGCGTGGGCCACCATGCCAACACTCCTGAGAGGGCCATGACACCCGTCCTGGCGTGTGCCCTTCGTGGTGGCACAGATGGCGAGACGGAGGGCACTGGTGGCTGCCTTCACCCATCTGGGCTGCTGTCGCAAAGTGCCACGGGCTGGGTGGCTCACAGACATCGGAAATTTATGTCTCCCAGTTCCGGAGGCTGGGAAGTCCAAGGTCGAGGTACCGGCAGATTTGGTGTCCCGTGGGGGCCCGCTTCCTGGTCCACAGGCGGCCTTCCTCTCCCTGTATCCTCGCGTGGCAGGAGGCCGAGGCACCTCCCTTGGGCCCCTTTTATAAGGGCACGAACTACCTCCCAAAGGCTCACCTCCTCACACCACCACACTGGGGATTCGGATTTCAAACGTACGCATTTTGGGAGCGACACAAACATTCAGACCATGGCAGTGACCTTGACAAAGACCATCTCCGTGACTTCACCTCCTGTCCCTTGTCTCTCCCTGAGCTGGATCAGGGATGCCTGCCGCTAGGTGCTTTGCCCCCTGCCTTTCTCTCGCGGTTTTGTGAAACCAGTGGGCTCCTTTTCTCCTCCACGGGGGTGAGCATCTGGGGACCGGGTGCTCGGTTGAGACTTCATGGCCCTAGGACGGGTTCACCCTGTGGCAGTCAGCGGCGCTTACTGAGCATGGACCACGTGCGAGGCACCTGCTGGGCCCAGTACATGGCGCCGTAACCGATGTCCCTGTTGCCCAGCACCACAAAGGACGTGAGACGGGGAACTGGATCAGCTGTCCCCAAACTCAGGAGCTGAGCTCGTTAGTCCCCCCGGCCACCACCAAAAGTTGAAGCCCAGAGTGAACCTAGGAAGGAACTCCCGGGGGGACCAACAAACAGCCACCCTCCACCCTGAGACCAGCACTGAGCTCCGCAGGGTGCTCTCCCACACAGCTCCTCGCCTGGGCCTCGCATCTACCCGCTCCGCAGCCTCCTGGCCAGAGGGGACAGCCGAGGTGCTCGGAGATGAAGTGACTTCCAGGTCACGCGGAGACAGGAGCACCGGACTGGGACCCACGTACTTCTCTTCGGTACAGGGGGTGGCCCCGAGGGCGCTGGCTGCCCACCACGGCCCCTCCCAGCCCCTCTGATCGGACGCCCCCCTGCAAGAGCCTCATTTCAGAGGGGCTGCCCCTCCTCTGGCTTCCAACACCCCCACCCATCATTTATCCTCCCCCGGCACTGGACGCAATTTTGTGTATTAATTTTGGATGATGTCACATCACGCTGTGAGTTGTTCCCTTTTAAATTCTCGCTCAGATGTTCTGCTTAATCAGGGAGAAAGGCTCAGTTTGAAGCCGAGGAGCGAACACCTCTCTAATATTTGCTCATCTCCCGTTTTAAAAACTGTGGTAAAATATACGCAACATAGAATTTACCGTCCCAACCATTCTCAGGTGTACGATTCGGCCACACTAAGTACGCTCGTTTGGTTGAGCTACCATCCCCACCACCCACCCACGGAACTATTTTCATCTCGCAAAACTGAAACTCCCTACCACTAAACGGCAACTCCCCACCCCCCTGCCCTGGCCCCGGCAGCCACCACCCGGCTTTCTGTCTCTGCATCTCACTGCTCTGGGGACCTGGCGTAAGCGGCCTCACAGTGAGCGTCTCCACCAAACAGAAAGAGAGCAGGCCCCGGGCTCACGTCACTCTGCCTTTAGTCTGCCCTTAGTCGTAAACACTGCGATACCTCCCTTCCCTTTGTGGCTGGCGAGGCTGGTTTTCCATTTAGGGCAGGGACAGTTGGTTTTCCTTTTCAGACGAATGGATTTAAGCGGGAAGTACACTTTGCAGTGGAAGGTTGAAGGTGGAGGGGCTCGCGGCGCATGAGAAGAGAGGGCAGGAAGGTGGGCGGTGGGGAGCCCTGGCCTCCAGTGTGGGGTCTCCTTTATCTCCCCAATAGCAGCGAAAGAATGAAGAATGCGCCCTGACGCCACGCACGGCCTCCTTGGCTTCCTAGTGCCCTCTGGGACAGGCTTTCCGCAGCTCTCGCCTCTGCCCAATCCGACCCGTGCATCCACGCACTTACTCATTCCGCAACCCTGGCCGATCCCGACCTGTGCGGGGCTCTGAGAAACGCTCAGGCCTCTAGGCCTGGGGTACTCCCAGCCCAATCCCTCCTCAATGCCTTCTTCCTCCTCCTCTTCGGCTTACTTCATCCCAACCCTCCCTCCTCTAGGACCCTAACACGGAGGCTCCGAGTCAGCTCTGAATTCCTAGATGGGGTCCCAAAGTCAGACGACGACACCCGCCAGGCTGATAGCTAAGGGAATAGAGACAGAGGGGGAAGCTGCTCCACCCAAAAAGGGCAGCCTCCTGCCACTGCGCTGCACAAATGCGGGCTCGACTTCGCCAGATCATCCTGCTGCTGCGTGAGCCGGACACCCTCACATACACAGGAATGCAAATTTTTGCTCGTACTCCGTGGGCCGCCGGCATCAGTTCGCGACCTCTGTCCAGGGTGAGTGGTCTGCGTGAGTCCTGCTTAGCTGGTGAGCGGACACTGTGTGAGGTGCTCCCCGGAGCTCCTTGGAGGGCAGGGCCACGCCCACGGGGACCCCCGAGGCTGCCAGCCTGGTTCATGAGAGAATTCCTGTGTGACTGAGGGACGCTGCCAGGGAACTGAGACAATGACCCTAATGCCCACCCCCAGGCCTGGCACGCCCAGAACCGTGTGCCCGTGGATTTGCGGACCTTACAGAGAAGGGCCCACGTGGATCTGGGCAACGCCAGGAGGCTCACCGGCAGGCGCAAACAGGCCTGTGCTGCGCCACAGGAAGCCTGACAGTTCCTCACCCTTTGACGCACTTGTGACACCGTGACTCTCTGGGCTGCAAGTCACGGCAACACAATCCTAACTGGCTACATAAACACAGGACGATAATTAATTGGCTCCAGTATCTGGAAGGCTTCTGGTAAACCAGTCTTGGGTTTGATTGGCTCCAGGGCCTCAACAGATGAGATACCTGCCTCCATCCCCTCTGGCTCTGCTCCCCAGGAAGGACTTCCCTCCCAAGGTCAACAACTTGTGTGGCACCGTGGCCTTGGCTCCAGGCCCACTTCCAGGCAGCTTAGCAACTCCTGAGGATGGTCATTGGCCCAGCTTGGGCCATGTGCCTGTGCCTGAACCAATCACACGGCCAGGAACGTGGTGCTCTGATTGGCCAAGCCTCCTCCCCACTACAGGGCAGAGAGAGGAGCTTGGAGAACTTTGGTCCCCGACCAGAAGGGAGAGGCTGGGGCCTTCTCTGGCCAAGCCCTGCTCTGTCTTGCAGCTGTGCCTGTCTTCAGAAAACCCAAAACGAGGAGATTTAGAGTAAAGCGGGGGCTGTGGTGGTCAGACCCAGAACAAAGCGCTCTGTGTCTCAGCCCATGCTGGGGGTTGGCTGTTGCTGCATTTCTGCCCGCTCACCCCCCACCTCCCTCCGACCTCATCACACACTCCCGCTCCTGGAAGGGCCTTCACGTTAGTCTCCGCTCCTTGCAAGCCCGAGCTTAGCGTGGGATCCGTGAATGACAGCTGCCATCATTGCTCTAGCACATGCTAGGTTGAAAGGCCAGTGTAAGTTCCCCTGGAACTTTTAATTGATCACAGCCTTCTGGCTAAAGAGGTGTGGACAGAACGTGCTCCCCCAGTGTACGAGGGCGTTAGGCGAGGGCTGGGACCGCCCGTTGGTTTGCCAGCCTCCCACCTTGGGGTGGGTATGCAGCAGTGTGAGCTCAGTCTGAGCAGTGACCGAGCCATGGGGAGCACGGATCGGGCCGTGACTCTGGCTGGCCTGGCGGGCCTGTGCAGATTTCCCGGCTGAGGGAAGACAGGAGCCAAGGCTCTGGGGCTTCCCCTCACCTGGATTCCCGGGTGCTGGGCTGCAGTCGCTCAATGTGGCAGCCCGTCCCGCTCATCCTGCCTGTCCCCCAGCCCAAAGCTCACCCTGGCACGGCCCGCTTGGCCCCTGTTCTTGTATTCCCATGTGGCTCCCCCACTCGCTCCTCCGGGCAGCCACGGTTGTCCAGGTGGGCCCAACAGCAAAGCCTCAGCCAGCTCCGCTCTTAGCCACTGCCCACACCTTCCCCGATCAACCTCCTCCGGCAGCAGCGAGCCGGTAAAAGTTATGCACCAGCTGCCCAGGAAGCACACACAGGCCCGCTGGTGAGCCTGCACCATCAGCAGGCAGCTTCCCTGGCCGCCGAGGCTGTCCAGGATCCCATGTGAAGGAATCTGTTCTGGGAAGGGCTTCCCCACTGCAGTGCTCTTGCTCTCACTGCTCCTTAACCTTTATATCCTGGCCCCTGTCCTTAACCTCCACCATCAGGGCCGGACCTTGTATGGCTAAGCAAATACCCCGCAAATTTATGAATAATAATAACACACATTGAGCACTTACTCTAGGCCAGATACTCCCATAAATGCATTAAGGGTATCAGTACATCACAGCGACGTTCTGGGGTGGGGACGGTTAGAATCACGCCCATTTTACAGATGAGAAACTGAGGCACAGAGAGGTTGGGGACGTTCCCAAAGTCTCAAGGCAGGAGGAAGGTGCTACCCTCCTCCCACAGCAGCTGGTCCACCACCTCTGATGGGATCCCGTCTTCCCCAAGGCTGAGCCGATGCTCGGCAACTCTGGACCCAAGGCAGGCATGGAAGGAAAGGAACCCAGACACCCAAAGGTGAGCTGCCCAGACAAGAGGACATCAGTCCTTTCTGAAGACTCCAAGGACTGGGCAGGCTGTTTCCACTGTCTCAGACAGAGCTTTTCTGCGGCCCCTGCCTGACTTATTCATCCCCCTGGCTTAGACGCTGCTTCCTCCAGGCAGCCTTCCTGTCACCCAAGGCTAGGCCGGATACACCCCTCCGCATACGAATTCACAGCCCATCCCAGCCATTATCACGCTACACGGCAACTGCCAGTCTCTACGACTGCCTCCCTTCCACACTTCCACACCGGAAGCTCCAAGTAGGCAGGGACTGTGTCTTGCTTTGCTTTCTTTTGCATGTTTTTTTGAGAAAATAATTCTTTTACTTTTTATTGAAGTAAAAGATACATTCAGTAAAGTACACAAATCGTAAGTGTATAGCACAATGAATTTTTATGTGCATACACAGCTACATAACCACCACTCAGATCAAGACATAAAACATGTCTAGTACCCAGGTTCTCTGGGTACCCTCCCGGTCATGACCCTTCACCCCAAAGGTAACTATTATTCTGACTGCTGACGCTATAACTTTGCTTTTTCTTAACCTTCAAATACATGGAAACTTTAAATAAGTGTGTCTGGCTTCTGTGCTCAACAACATGTGTGAGATTTATTCATGTTGCTGTATATTTCACTAGTTCATCTTTTTACTCTAGTATAGTATTCCATTAAAGAAATATAACAGAATTTATTTATCCTATTGATGAAAATTTATTTACTGTCTTGTTGATGAACACATCAGCTAAGATACAGGGCACCCGGAACCTTCGTTTTTTGCTGGTGGGAGTATACATGGCTGTAACTGCTAAGGAAAATTGTCTTGTCTATCATTGTTGTAATAATTCATTTATTGAGCATTTACTATGTGCCAGGCACTGCAGCGATGCATCTGCATTATCTCACTTAATCCTAACAATGGCTCTAGGAAGCAGACAGCTGCCATCTATGAACAGGATAATCGTGGCCAGAATAGGATCACTGTGAAGTTTAAGTGAGACGATCCTTTGAAAGACTGAGCCCAGAGCCGCCATTCTGGAAACCCTCTTTACATCTGTCACTGTTATTACTAACGGGGGCAGGATTGGGAGTTCAGGAGCCCTGGTCCATGCCCACGTAAGACATCCTTGCAGCTCAGCACCCTTGGCCTGGGCGTGCCTGGGAGATCATGCACTGGCCAGCCGGGACCTCCGGGTGTGACTCCAGGCGCACTCTTGGAGAAGACGCACGCTCTAACCTCAGGAAGGCGGTCCCTGGTGGGGACAACACTGAGGCTGTCAAGCACCAAGGGCCTCGCGGTGCTCAGGAGTCGGGCCCAGCAGGTAATCTCAGTGACGATGTTTCAATACCTGCCTCTCTCACTAGCCTGCGAGCTCCGCAAGGGCCTGGCCCGTGCATGTTTCCAAGCATTCGTTCATAAACACAATCTCAGGGTTCCCTTCCTCCGGGCACCGTGCCAGGCGCTGAGGGACACAGCAGGGGACACGACGGACAGTGAATGAGGGACCCGCAGCGGGACAGGGACCAGGGACGTGCAGAGCGACTCCCAGGACAGGTGTGCGTTGGGCGAGTGGCCACTGAGACTCAGTGCTCAGCAGGGATGAGCAGCTCCAGCGGGCCGAGGTGGGAAGGACAGAAGCTGCTGCGAGGGGAGGTCCCGGGGGTGGGGGCGTGCACGGAAGCCTTGAAGGCCAAGGCCAGGAGGGGGAGCGCGGACCTGCCTCCCACCGAGGCTGACAACCGGCAGGTTGAAGCTGGAGACGGCCGCGCGGGAACCCGGGGTCAAGGCGGGGTTGCAGGTGAGGGGTCATGCGCAGAGAGCTCGGAAGGTGCTCAGGGATCAACCCGGCGACCCGACGCACCGACGACGCACGCGCAGCAGGAGCCGCGGCAGCCACAGGCCTCACCCGCGGCCTAAGCCCCGGCTCCAGGCCACGCACCGGGCGCCGTGACCTTGGGGACATCCCGCCCGGACTCGGGCCGGACGCTGTCCGAGGGCGGGGACCGCGCCGAGAGACGCGCGCACCGCAGCCCCTCACGCGCCCGCCCGCCAGGCCCCGCAACCTCGCCGCCCGCCGTGTTTACACGCGGCCCAGGCCGGCCACGCGGCTTCTGCCGCTCCCGCGCCGCCCGGCTCCGCCCCCGACGCCCCGACGCCCCGACCGGCTGGCTCTCCCGCGTCCCGCCCCGCGCAGGCCCCGCCACGGCCGCGTCGTCCCGCCTACCACGTCCCGCGTCCCGTCCGCCGTCCGCCGTCGCGCAGGCCCTGTCAGCGAGCCCCGCCCCGCGGCCCCGCGCGCTCCGCAGCTCGGCTCCGCCCCCTGGAGGCCCCGCCCCAGGGCTGGCCTCGTCCCCAGCCGCCCGGCGCGCTCCGCAGCAAGGCCCCGCCCCCCGGAGGCCCCGCCCCGAGCCGGCCCCGCCCCCAGCAGCCGGAGCGCCGGGCCGGCGCGCGCTGCGGCGGGCGGTCCTGAGGCAGAGGCGGGCTGTCCCGGCCCGGGGCAACCGCTGAGGGGCTCGGCACCCGGCGGGGCGGGGCGGGGAAGGCGCGAGGGCGGGCCGGGGCCGGTTCCGCGCGCAGGGATTTTAAATGTCCCGCTCTCAGCCGGGCGCAGGAGCAGCCGGCTCGGCCGCCAGCGCGGTGTAGGGGGCAGGCGCGGATCCCGCCACCGCGCGCTCGGCCTGCCGCCGCCGCCTCAGCGTCTCGCCGCCGCCACCCGCCCCGGCTCGGCCGCCTGCTTGCCGCGGAGACGGCCTCGGGTAGGGCCCTGCCGCGGGCCGCGGGCCAGGACTCGGCGCTCCCGGGCCGGGCCGGGGTGGGGGTGGGGTGAGGCCGGGTCGCCGGGTCGCGGGTCCTGAGGCGTCAGTGCGGGTGCCCGGGCAGGGCGGCTCGCAGACGGCCCGGGGGAGGTGCTGAGGGGGAGACTGAGGCAGTCCCGGCCCCGAGGGAGCCGATGGGCCCACGCGAGTTTCGGGGGGCTTCTGGCCCCCCACCCCGGGTTCGGACCGGGTCGCTGGCCGCAGGCGGCGCCGCGGGTGACAGGCCACCCGGGCCCATCGGCCATTTTCCCGGCCGGCCCGAGAGGCTCCCGCCGCCGCCGCCCGCGCGGGCTGGGGGAGGGGAGGGGTGCGGGTGGGCCGGCGGCCCCCGTCCCCGCGGCGGCCCTCGCCACGCTGCCCGCTTCGTGCCCCCAGGCCCGAGCGAGGAGCCGGAGCCCTGCGCCATGCCGCGGGAGAGGAGGGAGAGGTGAGCGGCCGCGGGGCCGGGAGGGAGCGCGGCGGTGGGGGAGGGGCGGGCCGAGACTGGGGGTGAACGCACCCCGCCTCTGTGCCCCGCGGGCTTGCAGGGATGCGAAGGAGCGGGGCAGCATGAGAGAGGAAGGCGGCACGGATTTCTCCGTTCGCTCCAGGAAAAGGAAGGCAAATGTGGCCGTTGTGAGTACAAAGGGGCAGGTTGGGAGGACCCCGCACCCCGTCTTACCTGGGTGCCCGACTGACTGGCCCTGCTCGCCGATTTGTCGCTAGGGGGTCGGTGCCCGGGTCCCTTGGGCAGTCACGGTGCTCATGACCTAATCAGCTTTCTTTTTCTTCTCTGTTTTTGTCTTTGGGCTGTTCGGTGTGTTGGGGGGTCGTTTGATGTTAGTTTTTGCAGGATCCAGATGAGGAAATTGCCAAAATCGACAGGACTGTGCGAGGCCAGTGCGGCGGTCAGGTGGGTGCATTGGGCCTGGGGGAGCGTGGCCTGTCCCCGCGGGTCACACTGGGGTTCTGCTCTCTCGTCCCCTGCTCAGGACACGGGTTGGTCCGTGTGTCTGCAGCCACGGTCCGTGTGGCCGAGCGCGCTGTCAGAGGGCGCTGGCCTCCGGCCTCCCTGGGACTCCAGGAAGGTCCCGTTCCTGGCTGGCACCGTCTGAGATTACAGATAGGTGCAGACGCCACCCGGAAGGACCAGCGTGGACATCAGATGACTCGGTCCTGTCCTTGTGCCCACGAGGAACCTGGGAGAAGAAAGTTAACCCGGAGTTAACCCAGAGTCCTTGCAAACCAGGGGCAGAGTCGGGCCCACAACCTGGTCTCTAAGGCCGGAGAACTGGGGAGGTTCCTGTGTGTTTACAAGCAACAACTTCTCCCCCATCTACACTGATTTTTTTTTTTTTTTTTTTGTCATGGTGTTTTAAGGACTTTCTCCCATCCTCTTTAGGTCAGGGTTCAAACTTTTCCCCCTGTCTGGCTTTGGAAGTTCTTCCAGCCCATCCAGCAATTACCCACATTGAACACCGTCATCCGGGGCTAGACCTGGCCTCGGTACGGGTATTAGTGCAACATTCTGTGTACTGGTTTGTGTGTCTCAACACTTTTTTATTGGCTGCTCCATTCCTCTTGCCCATCTTTATGGAGTTCCTGCGTGTAGTGTGATAATCATTATGATATCAGAAGTTCCTTGCAGAAAAAGCTCGTATTATCTCTTTATCTCCAGAAATAGCTGGAGACTGCAGCTTTGGCTCTAGCGGGGGAAGCAGCCTATCTGCCCACGGGCTGGCCAGGCCTTCTGAGTCTGTCACAGATAAAGCTGAGCAGTAATAGTGATCACCTGTGAGCAGTGGGCGCAGCTAGATTAGTGGCGGATGGCACATCGCTCTGCAGAGCAGTGAGCACCAACTGGGGAGCTGGTCTGGGAGAGGGAAGGGCTTCAAAGCGTTCAAAGTGGTGACCTTATTGCTTGCAGTAGCATTTGTCACTGCACGTAGGACCCTAGTAATAAACACTTCGGAGGAGGATCCCCTGAATATTGAACAAGGGATTGATGGTTTCCTTCTCCGTTAGAAGAAATATTTCACTTTAGGAAAGGAAATGAGATGGCACACCCCAAGCTCGCTCTTCTCCTTTTTCTCCCCTTAGAACCTTTAAATCAAGTAAGTTGATTTTGTGGGCATTATAAAATGAGTCCCTACTTTGTGAAATTCAAGATTATTTTCCCAGCTGTGTTTTGAATAGAAATGAAATTTCCAGCTGAAGACGGAGCAGAGCCATCCACATTGACTTCTTCAGAGCTTCAGAGTAGTCCCTGTTCTCGGGGACAACCCGAGCAGAGCCACGTGCCTGCGGTTGGACGGTGGAGAGTCCACGGCTATGATACATGAACAGCCATCGCATTTCCCGCTGGGAGGCATTTTCATGGTTGTCCGGAGAGTAATGGCAACAGGTTTTTGTACATTTTGTAGAGTAGATAGCTTAAAAAAAATTGTCCATTTATTTATGAAGCAGTGTCTATTATTTCTCCATGAAGATTCACAAAGCTAGAACTTACGGTTACAACAGAACCTTTTTGCCTATTAACACGTAGAATTTTTCTCTGGGGCTCTCATGGTTCAGCCCAGTACAACACCTGGAGCTTGCTACGTGGAGCCAATCACGCCAACACTCCATGTAACTGCTTCATCAAGACCACGTGGAACCTGTGATGGTTCTTATCTTGGGCCGTTCTTAATGAAAAGAATACCCTTCTATCCAAAATCTATTAAACATTTCCATTTTTTTGTTTAGTTTATTTTGCATGAAACCAGACCTTTCTATGGAAGCAGAATCCTAGACTATTATTAGTTACTTCTCAGAAAAGTCAGACTGCCTGTGATTCCTCTGAAGCTTGATATACACTCAAGTTAAGGGACATAGACTTAATTATCTGCCTCATCCACTGGTTCCTAAAAAGACCAACTTTGGAAACCATTAGTCTACTTGTGGTTCAACCTTTGTCTATGCAATGCTGACTTGGAACTGCCACCAAGCAGTGTATCTCCAAAGGCCTGCTCTCACAGGTGCCAGCCACCTGGCCGTACAGGGTGGCGCCCGCTTTGTGCCTTCAAAACCAGAGTTCATTCTTCCTGAATGAAGAGCAACTCAGAGCAGTTGTAATATGACCCTTTTTGAGTCAAGAAAATGCTACCAGCTCATGATACTAGAACCGAAAGGAAGTTGCCTTCCTCACACAGCTGTTGACAGAAGTGTCATGGATAATTTGCATGCCTGATTCTTTGTACATCTGGTAAAGAAGAGCTTTGTCTGGCTTTGCTCTTCTTGCTCACTGGAAGGGCTTGGGCTTCCTCCCGAGGTGGCCAGTGCTCTGCCGTAGCCACCATGTGCCATGTCTTCCAGGCAGCACTCAGAGCCCGCGTTTCCGTGTTCTTCTGTAGTCATCCCGGTTGTCTGTTTTGTTCTCTGGTCAACGTGAGTGGTCTCCCTGCTTTAAAGAAACAAGATGCCAGGGATCTCAGGCTTTCACAGCGCTTCCATGCTAGCAGGACTGTTGCCTGCCTGATATCTTCAACAAGTCACTATTTTATAACTTTAGAAATCAAAAATAGTTTTCTTTTTAGAGTCGGACGATGAACAGAATAGTTTTAAAAAAGAGGATTTTCCAAATGGCACAATGACCTTAGTCTTTTCCAAATAATTGAAAATCGAGTAAATATCTGAAATCTTGAAAGAAAAGCATACTTTTTGGTTTTTAATGATAGTTCATTCGTTTATCAGATAGTCGAGTGTTACTCTGTGCAAGGCTCTGAGGATTTGAAGGCCTTCGGGAGTATCTAGGCCCTTTTTCCACAGACTTCTTAGTGTGACCTGTGACGGTTTGATTTGGTTTTTCCTCGGCAGATGTTCTTTTTGTTTTGTGTTGATAAAGGAAAACAAAAGTTCTCCACTGTTTAATATATTTGGCTAGTCCTGCAACCAAAAGATGTCACATTTGATGAGTTTTTGTTTTAAACTGAGGGGACTTTAATAAAGATGGCAGCTAGTTTACATCTTTGCTCCTTTAGACTCGTGAATGTGTAGCGCTGTGTAAATGTTTTTACTGGAAATTCTATGTTTTACTTTTAAGAAATTTTAGTAGATTAGTTGTACTTGTTAAAAAACAAATCTTTGGATTGTGATTAAGTAATCCCACATTGCGTCTTTTTTTAAGCACTTGCAGAAGTCATGCCCAGTATCTTACCGTGCTGCAAGTGGATTTGTACTTTCTTTTGAAATGCAAAAGCTGTTTGCATTTCATCTTTCTTCTCTTGTGTCCATTTTGCCACTAAAGCGCCTCATGTGAGGATGAGGATGTGGAAGATAAAATGCTACTGATTTCCTAGTTTTCTTGGGTATTTACTGCATGGACTCCTTGGCTAATGACAGAAGTAACATGGAAGCTTGGAGTCATTGCTGCGGCTTTCCCTTGTCTGTGCCGTCTTTGTCTTAACCGAGACCGGAATATGTAGGCCTGGAGGTTGCTCTCCAGTGTGAATGTATTTTTGTGAAGCTCTGGCTAATCTATAAATCAGTGAGTGTAAAGATAGTTGGTTCACATCAAGCATTTTTAAATGTGCTTTTCATTTACAGCCTTGGGACAGCAACACAGTCTGTGCAAACCCCTGCTCCTTGATCCCCACACCTGACAAAGAGGAGGATGAGCCGGTGTACCCGAATTCTGCATGCAAGCCTCAGAGTTTCACACCGTCCAGAGCTTCACCACTGCCTATACTGAAGTAGGTGTTGACCCTGCCTCGCAGCTTCCAGCTCTCTTACCCCTCATTCCCCCTTAGCCCTCGTTAGTAGGGACGTATATCAACCTGGGGGGGTTGGGGTTTTTTGTTTTTGTTTTTGTAGCTGGGCAAATAGAGAGGAAGTTTGGAGAATCATGTTAAACAAGGAAAAGACGTACTTAAGGGATCAGCACTTTATGCAGCGACACCCTCTTCTGCAGCCTAGAATGCGCGCAATTCTTCTGGATTGGTTAATGGAGGTGAGCTCGTCTTCCCCGTCACTGGGAGCGTTGACCATTTCTAGATTTTCCTGTGCATTATGAACTCTCTGCGTGTTTTGTTCCATTGACACAGTCTGTATCTCTGAAGCTCTATGGTGTATTTACTGCCGTGATTTTTTTTTTTTGAGACAGAGTCTCGCTTTGTTGCCCAGGCTAGAGTAAGTGCCGTGGCGTCAGTCTAGTTCACAGCAACCTCAAACTCCTGGGCTCAAGTGATCCTCCTGCCTCAGCCTCCCGAGTAGCTGGGACTACAGGCACGCGCCACCATTCCCAGCTAACTTTTTCTATATATATATATTTTTAGTTATCCAGATCATTTCTTCTTATTTTTTAGTAGAGACATGGTCTCACTCTTGCTTAGGCTGGTCTTGAACTCCTGAGCTCAAGCAATCCTCCCGCCTCGGCCTCCCAGAGTGCTAGGATTATATGCGTGAGCCACCGCGCCCAGCCTGCCGTGATCTTTTGACTTTTTTGCTTGCATTCTTAAAAGAGTTTTTTCCCCCACAAATTTACTTTCATTTGTTTACTTTTCATTAGTTTAAATCCTTGGGGGAGTGCAGCATCACACAGATTCTGTCTCCAGTGGCCTCAGCAGGAAGGTTGCTCTGGAATTTGGCGCGAACCATGCCACTGTTTCTGTGGGCCCTGGTCACCTTTCCCCAGATCACTCTGGTTTTACCGCCAGGAGTCACAGTGCTGTTCTTTGCTTTGTATATATAAGCACATTTCTTGCTCGAATAGAATTTAGTTTCATCTCAGGCATAAACACCTTCGACTTTAAGAAAAGCTGCGTGGTTCTGGAGACCTAGCGTATACTGGCAAAAATGGACCTTGGACCACAACCTTCCAGGCATATTTGCCTTTTAGAAGTCCTGTTCCCTGTAGGCCTCCACAGGCTCCAAGGTGGCAGAAAGAGAAAAGCAAACTTAAAAGGACTTCTAAAATCTATTCCCCTTAGGGGTTTTAAAATTGGCATCTAATTTTTCCATCAAAGTTTAAATAGTTGCAAAGGTTGTATTTTCCAGCGAATTGCAACTTTGAGCTTTGTTCATTGAATTGCTTTTATATGTATCCACTGGGATCCAAATGTCAGCTATTTGATAGCTGCTATCATAAATTACAAAAATATATGAAGAAGCTTACTTTTAACAGCCAGATCTTACATTGTTCCTTTTTAACTTTTGGAATCCATTTCCCTTTTCCCACAGAATGTTATCCTAACAAAATATGTTGATCCACACTGTCATACTTCTCTGTAGCAATGGATCAAAAGAGCACGTGTTAAAGGTTTTGATAGATGATTGTTAAACTTAAAAAGTGAAATTGTATCAGCATATCTCTGACTGGGAGGTACTGCAGGTGACCTACAGTTCCTCTGTTAAGGGACCGGCTTCCTAGACAACCTCATAAGCCTTGGGTTGGTGAGAAGTGGTCTTTTTTTCAGTGAAGTGGAAGGACTTTTCACGCAGATCCATTTTATAAAAAACCACATGTAGAAGCTGAGTGTCTAACTATGGCGGGTTCCCCTTATTCTCGGGGGATACATCCAAGACCCCAGTGGATGTCCGAAGCCACAGATAGTACCAAACCCTGTACATACTGTGTTTTTTCCTATACTTTAACGGTTTTACTTACAGAAAGCACTTTATGGCTTCTCTTTGGTGTGTCAGAATTGCCAGAGTCACAACTCTTGTGCTTTGGGGACATTACTCAGTAAAATAAGTGTCACTCTAACACAAAGACTGCAATACTGCAACAATCCATCTGATGACCAAGACATCTGCTAAATGACGAAAGGTCAGGTAGATTATACCAGCAGTCGCTGACCTTTTTGGCACGAGGATCGGTTTCGTGGAAGACAATTTTTCCACAGACGTGGGGTGGGGGTGGATGGTTTCGGAATGATTCACGGGCATTGCATTTATTGTGCAGCCAGACCTCTCTGCTAGTGATAATCTGTATTTGCAGCCGCTCCCAGCGCTAGCATCGCCGCCGCAGCTCCTGCTGTAAGGCCTTGTTCCAAGGCCTGGGGGTTGGGAACCACCCCTTAGGGCATGGACCTCCTCATCTCTACCTCTGCCCCCAGACCAGCCAGAAATCCTGCCCTTTATCTTTCAGAGGTCACCCCAATCATACTGTGTCCCTGGAGTGGGGTGGGCTTGGGGTGGGGGGCTGCTGTTTGGCTTCCAGTCCAAGTGGCTCATCAAGAAATCTTTCTTGAACAAGTACAGCTCCCTTCCCATAAAATGAACACTGAAGAATACAACTTTATCTCTGTCATCTGATTTCTCGTTGCCCAGTACAGGGTCTAGTACACAATGGGTGCCTAATAAATGCTTATCACGTGAATAAAGAGCAGCAAGAGGGAAATTGAAGCAGAGTTCAGGGAAAGTCTCACGAACAACATTTGAACTGACCCTAGAGGAGAGTTAGGAGCTATCTTTTAAAGATGTTTTTGTACTTAAAAAATTAGATAAGCAAATTGCAAACATTTTGGATAACAGAAAAACATCCTCTCATTTCATGCCCCTAATTTTGTCACTATTATTTTTTTTCTCTAAATGTTCGTTATTATCATTCTTAATAGTGATACTAAGGTTCCCCAGGTCTGGAGTGTGGTCCTTGGCTGACTGGTTCACAGGCTCAACCTGTCTGGGTCCCGGCATCCTCTGATGCTGGCAAGAGGTGACCAAATAAAGCCAATGCCAATTTATTCATTCGCAGAGATAAATGCACTTGCCAAGGAGGACAGATGCACACAGCCTCTGGCCAGAGCCTTTCTCCCCGTAGGCCCAGCACGTGGGGAACCCACTGGTTACATCTGTGTACTGGCAGGATCACATGATTGTTGAATTGCATAACCAGTGTGGCTCTGGGTCTGCCCTCCCTCCCACCCCAGCCCTTTGACAGAGTCCCATCATGGGTGCATTTCAGTGAATTTGATGACACGTGCTCTGAGAAAGAGAGAAACTCATTTAAATGAGGCAGGAGCTGCCCCTTCTAAGGGCCGTGCCCCGGGCGAGTGCACCACGGGAGAGGAAGGCCTGCCTTGCCCTCGGCGGCCTCGGTGCCCACGTGCCTCTTAGCGTGCGAGCACCTCCCTGCGGCCAGGACGACGCCAGGGCGTGAAGAGAGGTCTGGTTTATCGATCGTGGCCTCTGAGTGTGTGCTGACTGCTTCGTCTGCTGTTCACTTAAAAAAACAGCAACCCACTCCAAGGCTGCAAGGAAAACTGTCTTGAACCAGCTTATACAAATCTCTTCCTCCTGAACTCTATGGGCAACTTCAGACATTTTCAAGGGCAAATGTGGTTATACTTGGTTTCTGCCTTATTTACCGACTTGAAACTGAATATGCTGAATGTGGCCCTACTCCTCTGTACAAGCAGGAAGCCCAGTGCCTTCCTCTTGAGGCCATCACCCCATTGGCCAAGGTCAGCTTCTTTCATTCAGTGGAAGTTTCTGGTGCCTAGTAGAGAGAGAACTGGAACATCTAATCCTGCCCCCAGCCCTGTTGCTCTGGTTCCTTCCACATGGTGTCGCTGTTGAACACAGGTCCTGCGTGGTCTGGTAGACATCTGTACACTACCGCTTACAGGTGTGTATCCCTGCTCAGGCCCAAGGGTTGCCCCACTCTGGGCTCCTAGATCGCACCAAAGTGCTCGATCACTGTTCCTCAAAGCAGCCTCAGTCATGCCCTGAGATTAGCTCCCTGTGGATTGAACCCCAACTCCATTTTCCCTCCTGGGGGTTCACCCTGAGGGCTTTTAGTGCCAACGGATTGGGGGACTCTAGTGTACCATGACACTAACTTCAAATCACAGAGAGGCGGGGTTAGGGCCTTAGTTTTTTTCTCTCCGAAGGCCCCGAGCCTCTCATGCAAATTGGTACACTTTCCATAACTCCGCAGACCTCACATTCTTAAGGAGGGGGGCTCCTATCAACCCACAAAAGGCTCCTGCCCGCTGGAGAGTGTGTACCTTCTTACCTTACGTTTGCTACTCAAAGCTTTGAGTCTTCTCAAAAGAAAATTGGCCACCAGGGGAATTTCACTGTCTATCCATGCGTATAGAAGCCTCAGACAAAATTTAGAAAATTCTGCCTCACATTACATTGGCGTAGGAACGAATAGTACGGATGGGACCTGCCACAGCACCATGATGTGCCGGAACCAGGGCCCCTCTCCCACGGTGGGGCCTGCATGGGTGCCCGGTGGTTCGCCACCCTCAGCTTTCTTCCCCGTGCTTCCACCATCGACTGACCCCACGCCCATTACACCTTCATGAACATTTCCATGCCGCGCCCTCACCTCTGTGGCCCTGTTTTGCTCTTCCGCTCAGGGGCCAGTGCAGAGTCTGCAAAGCTCTTCTCCCATCACTAGGCGCTCGGGATGCTGCTGGGAACAGGGTGGGGCATCCCTGTGCCCCAGGAATCCAGACTCACCTCAGGTTCTGTTATTTACTGCGCTCTTAGCCTTAGCCGTGAAACAGACACATGTCATCTGCAAGTTTACAAAGCAGGTGCCAGCAAGTGCTGTGTGTGTGCGCGCGTGTGTGTGGCCTGTCACTGTCCCACCGAGGCGGGATTTGCGTCCAATCTCGAGAAGTCAACGGATCCTTGTTTTCACACATCCCCAGACAAGAGCGACACCAGGAACCAGGGGTGGGTCAAACCAGCATCTGGATGCAGCTAGAGCCTCCAATTCTCCACTTGCTTTTTGCCAAACCCGCCTCTCCCCTCATTCTTCAATTTCTTAAACCAGACATCATTCAAGGCAAACTGAATCCATGTGTTTGTGATTTACTGATGCCGCACACGGCAGTGTTTTGTAAGCTCCACATCACAGCAAAGAAATCCAAGTGTGCCTGTGCGTCTGTGTGTGGATCTGTGGTGTGTGTGTTGTATTGTGTTTGTATTGTTTTCCTTTCTATTTCTTATAAGAATTTTAAACTGATTTTTCTTAGAATCAGAAAATTATGTTTGGCCAAAGAAACTCAACACTCCCTTCTCCCCCTTCCTGAGGAACTCTAGTTTGGCAGAAAACTCCCAAACACCCACGTTCTGACTTATTGGAGATGTTTCTGGGCCAAGCAGCTGTCAAAGTCTGGTTTGGGAGCCAGTGTGCAGGGGGCAGCTGCCCTGGGCTGCCCAGGACAGGCTGTGGGAGGGAGGCAGGCAGGAGCAGTGGGCAGCCAGAGGCCACGCTGAGTGCAGCCTGTGCTCCTGGACTCTGCCCTTCGGGTCACGGGGCGACCATTCTCAGCTGAGTTCTGCTGAACCTTCCGATGGGAGTCCTGGGATCTGCCTTTGGCCCTCCTGCCCAGTCAGCTGATTGCCTTACTCATCAAGAGGGGAAACGTGGCCCAGCTGTGGGCTGCGGGTGGGGTCAGCCCTTCAGCCTGGTGACTCCAAAGAACTCCCGGGTTCTACCGCCCATCACAAACTTGCGTGCTCCTGCCCCTTCCAGTTAGAGAACTCCTACTCGTCCTTCAAGGCTCCTTCCAGCAGTTCCCTCCTCCAGGGAGCCAGCCCAGCCTGATCCCCCATTACACCAACCCCTGCTTCCGGCCTGTCTCAGTCACAGCTGTGGGCCCGGTACTGGTCATAACCCGCCTGACAGGCATGCCAAGGAAGCCACCGCTGATGGCAGGGACAGCAGTCTGCCCTGCACAGCAGAGGGGCGGCCAGCCGTAGAGATACTCTAGCTCCCTTACACCTGACATTCTTTGCCGCGTGGGTGGGAAAGGGGTGAGGGTTCTGCTCCCATGGAGTTGGGACTTGGTTCTGACCCTGATGCGTGGCGGGAAATGGTTGAGAAGGGCCAGACGTTGGACCGCGAGCTCTCTGAGGGCTGCGACTGCGCTGCTCCGGTTTTTGCTTTTGATTCCGTTCAGGTTTGTCATGTGCACAGGTCCCAGTGGAGAGGTCCCCCAGTGCCCGAGGACCTAGAAAGGAGGGACCCCCAGAGGGCAGTAGGGCGTGCCACCAGCAGTGTCCTATGGTGCCACACCGGCCCCTGTGCCCCTTCCTGTACCCTTCTCCCCTCCACGCCTCACCCCCCACCTCCGCCCAGGAGCCTTGCGCTCTCCCACCTTCCCCCATGAATCCAAAGCGGGGCCAAGCAGATTGGGTCTGTGGGCTGCAGGGGGCAGGCTGGGCCCAGTGTGGGGATTTCATTCTGACTCCAGGAAGGACTTCCTAATAAGCAGCACCAGCCCACAGGGGAGGGGTCTGACTCAGAAAGTGGGAGTTCTCTGTTCCCTGAGCTGTGCGAGCAGAGGAATTTCTGCCCTTGGGAGGGGGGTCCTGGGGCCAGATGGCCCAGACCTTGCTAAGAGGGAGTCAGGGCATCCAGCCTCAGGTCGTGGGAGGAGCCTGCTTGAGGGTGCGGCTGTGGCATCCGGGAAGCACAACCCAGAGCTCATGTGGCATTTGCTGTCAGCTGCTGGGCCTGTCATCTGCTCAGGGGAAAGAAGCCATGATGATGGGATGGGCTGAGGGACCCCTCTTACCCGAGGACACCCGGCTGCCTCCCTCTTGTGGCCTGCCAGATGGCCTCCAGCAGCTGCCTCCCAGGGGCCAGCTTGGGAGAGCCTCTGGGGCTGGGTCAGCTGAGGCCAGAGCTCCAGGACTTGGCCGCTGAGCTCAGGACTCCTTGCTGTGTCTCAGGTCCTCCCGGTGCCAGGATGTCATGGCCAGGGTCCAAGCCTGCTTACTCATTGCGTGACTTTAGCAAGTTGCCTGCACCTCCAGTGGCTGGGGGTTCACCACCTCTCAAGGTGGCTCCTTCCAGGGCAGGGCGGCGCTGCTGGAAAGTTTTTTCTGGTGCTGAGCTGGGAGCCCTGGGCCTGTCCCCGCGTCTCAGGTCTGCTCTGCTCCGGGCTCCCCGCACCTCCCCCTCAGCAGCTGCCCCTAGGCCTGAGTGTCTGTCATCTGCTGCCCTCTATGGGACACACCCCTCCTCCAACCCTTTCCCAGCAGGTCTCAATGTCCAGGCAAGTCTGTGGCATCTTTGATGAGCCCCCAGGCTTCTGGAGCCACAGGCTGAGGGCCCACCAGCCCTTTGGCAGACACATGTCCCAAGTGACTCACCAAGCTGGCAGCAAACACAATCCCAAAGTCCCCTACCCACGTGCTGCTGCCGCAGCTCAGCCTCCCCCTCCCACCCCAGTGTGTGTGCTTTCCGAGCTGTTGAGGCCAAGTACGGCCCAACATGTGTCTGTGTTCAGTCTCATCGTGTCAGAATTGGCCCATGGTCCCCGTCTGCTGGGGTCTGCTTAGAGTCCCAGCTCCCTCCTCCAACACATTAGCTGTTCCTCCCGGCCGCCTGTCCCCTGCAAATCTGGTCCACATGCTGTCAGTGGCCTTGGCCATGCCATTGATAAAAATGAGCAGAAAGGAGAGGGCTGAAGGCAGAGCCCTGAAGCACCTCTAGGAGACCCTGTCTACTGCATGAGATAGTCATTCGAACCCTTGTCCCTTCCCCAAGTCCCTTCTGGTCTCAGATTTCTGGTGCCAACTATCTCGATATCACACAGACATCCAGGGGCATTCCCCTAAACCTGGCGAGGGGACCAAACCAGGTACAGGTGACTTGCTCTCAGGGAACCTACAATGGATGCTCAGTCACCGGGGCTCACAAGTTGTCCTCTTAACAGTCTGGTCTAGAATGTCACCCTGATTTAACATCACACCCATAAGCAAACCTGCACCCAGGCCTATGCTAGGCCCTGGGTTCTGAGGACCTAGAACTAAACCGTATTTAGCCCTGCCCTGGAGGAGCTCCAATCTGCTGGTGTGGGTGGTTCCAGACCAATGATGACATCACAGAGGGATTACTAATAATCAAAATGTATTGTCGCCAGGCACAGTGGCTCACTCCTGTATTCTCAGTATTTGGGAGGCTAAGGTGGGAGGATGGCTTGAGCACAGGAGTTTGAGATTAGCTTGAGCACCATATGAGATCCCATCTCTACAATAAATCAGCTGGGCATGGTGGCACGCGCCTGTAGTTCCAGCTACTGGGAGGCTGAGGTGGGAGGATCACTTGAGCCCAGGAGTTTGAGGCTTCCGTGAGCTATGATTGTGCCACTGCAGTTCAGCCTGGGTGATAGAGTGAGACCCTGTCTTGAAAAAAAAAAAAAGAAAGAAATATATTGTATGCTTATTACATACTAGGCCCTATTTTAAGTGGGGACTAACCCTCGGGACAAACCATCATCATCCCCATTCACCTTCGGTGGAAACTGAGGCACACCAAGGCTCAGTAACTTGCCCAAGGGCTCCCACTTCCTAGCCTGGCTGGAGAGAAAGAAGCAGGCAGCAGGGCAGGGGGCTGGGCTGCTCCTCATCCCCTGCCTCACTCACTCCTTCCCTGCCCTCCTGTCCTGTGCCAGAGGCTGGTGGGGCCCTGGGGATGCGGGATGAGCCTACTGGCAGGGTGCCATACAACAAACAGGGATGCACAGGGTGCCCTGGGGAAGTGGAAATGGCTGCAATCAGGGAAGGCTTCCCAGGGGCAGTGATGTCTAAGATGAGCTCTGAAAAGGTGAATGGAGATTTGCCAGATTGGGGAGATTGAGCGAGGGGAGAGGAAGGGACAGGAATGGTGGACAGAGTCCAGGCAGGAGGAACAACCAGTGCAAAGGCAGTTCAAGGAGCAGCAGGGAGACCACGGAGGATGCAGCAGTGTGAACATACAGAGGAGAGTAAGTCCGGCCCCTGCAACAGACCCAAGGCCAGTGAAGGAGTTTGGACAGTTCCGGAGGGCAGTGGGGAGGCGCCCTGGCAATGGGGTTGCCTGTGGCTCTCTGGGGCTCTCTCTGCAGTGAAGGGCACAGGGAGCTGGGGGCAGAGCCACAGGGGGGTTGTTTCCATCCCACCCACCTCTTTGCAACCAGCCCTTGGCAAATGGCCAAGCGCCCAGGCCTCCCGTTGAGGATGGGGTCACGGCTCCCACCTTAGGGCCTGGTGTGAGAACCAGGTGAGGGTCAGTAAGTGGCCTTTTTCTCCCTCCATGAGGAGCCTGGCAGCCACTGCCTCCCTTCCCCCACCCCTGCCAGTGGAACAATCACCAGATTGAAACAGGCTGGGCAGGAGTCCCCACTGCCTCTGCGGGTTAATGTCTCTAATCACTGCAATCTCTTGATCCGCAATCCCTGGGCTCTGAGTGGTGGCCAGATGGCTTGGGAGAGAGCTACAGTCCTCTGGGCTCCCGGAGGCTCTTCCCTGGGGCCCTCAAGGACCTCAGGGTCTCCCAGGGGCACCCAGCTTGGAGCAGGAGAGACGAAATTGCCTATTCTCCCCTCCCCGTAAATCTCAGAGCCAGAAGGAGTGTTTGAAGTCATCCTCATGGAACCTCCCACTCCATCTGGAAGTCTCCATCTAGCACCACAACAGGTGGCCATCCAGGCTCCACTTGGATGCCTCCAAAGATGGGAAGCTCATTACTACAGATGTGAGGGCTGTAGCCACGGGCAGGTTGTGAACTCTGAGAGTTGAACTGAAAAGTCATTAATACATGGACTGGATCACATTAAACATCATGGACCAGGTGCGGTGGCTCACACCTGTAATCCCAGTACTTTGGGAGGCCAAGGCAGGAGGATTGCTTGAGGCCAGGAGTTTGAGACCAGCCTGAGCAACACAGGGAGACTCTGTCCTTACCAGAAAAAAAAAAAAAAATCATGGTCATCCCAAACCAGAAGACCCTTTTTTCCCCACAGGAGTTAAACCAGGTTTGTACCACTGAGAGGCCCTGTGGGAGAGGGGAAACCTCACAAGGTCCTGAATTGGAAATCCCTGTTTCAATCCTGATACTACATTTCCCAGCTGGTGGCTTAGCCAATTCTCTCTTCCTTCCTGAGCTTTCTTTTCTTTGTCTGTAACTCAGAACTGGGCTGTCCCATACCACAACCACGAGTCATTAGCGGCTCTCAGGCGCTTGAAATGCCGTTAGTGCAACTGAGAAACTGAACTATTGATTGTTTTTAATTACTTTAAATTAAAATTTAAAACCTGAAACAGTACAAAAATTTTTATATTTCTTACCCATTGAAATGATAATTTTTGGATATACTAAGTTAAATAAAAATTTCACCAAAAAATGAATTTCACCTGTTTGGGTTTTTTTTTTTTTTACTTTTTTAATGTGACTTCTAGAAAAATTCAAATTACAAATATGGCTCACATTATAATTCCACAGGGCACTGCTGACTTAGAAGGTTGTTTAACAATCGATCGAGAGGCACTGTGTTTTCCACCGCACAAGAAGATATGCTCATTTAGGAAGAACAGAGAATGTGAAGAAATGTTAAAAACAAAACAAAAATTACCTGTAATCCCACCACCCAACAGAAGTTTAAAGACAACTACTGTTACACTTTCTAGAGTTTGTTTTTTTCTGTGCATGTCCACGTGACCCATGCTCCCTTCTCCAGCCAGCCCCAGCTCGCAGGCTCTCAGAAAAGTCACTTTAACAGCTTGGCCCCAAAGCCTTAGACCTCAAAGAGCCCCAACCTAGAGAAAGCCCCCCAAAAGCCAAACGGCGGACCTCACCTCCTTTCTTGTGACTGTGAGTGCCGGGAGAGACGTGGGTGCATGTGAAATCCATGCCCTCCCCCGCTTGGCACCCATTCTTCTTGGCCTCTGCCGTCACCTACAGTGGCCTGGCACTGCTGGCACCAGGCTGAGGGGTCGGCCTGTGGCCGGCAGTTCCTGCCCCACCTGCAGAACTTGGGTCCCAGGTGACGGGCTTCTCTCCATTTTATCCACCAGCTCTCCTGTCCCGAACCAGTGGGTGCCCCCTGGGACTGGGTCGGGGTCCTCTCCCGCTCTGTGTAGGACCTGCACGCCCCCCTCCTACATCTAGGCCTGTCCCTGAGTTGGCACCACCCCGTGTTAGGCCTCTTCTTCCCCAGAGGACCTCCTGAGGGGCCCTTTATCCTTTTCTGAAATCCGGTCTTCACCTGCACCCCCCACCCCGCACCAGCCTCACACGCGCCTACGCGTCCTGGCCGCACGTCGGGGGCAGGATGCGCAGAGCTACGAAGGATCCGGTAACTTGCTTTTTCCACCGAGCATTAACTTAGGGACATCTTTCCAGGACACCCCCACTTCTAATGGCTGCTATGCTGTACCTTTTAATCTAATCTGCGCTAGTGATTTCTTAATCAGTCCCAGGTCTTTGCCCCTACAACTACCACCTCAGGGACCCTCCTGGTACACGGTTTACCTTTTTTACTTTTTAATTAAGACAGATTCTCGCTCTGTTGCCCCAGGTACAGTATAGTGGCGTCATCATAGCTCACAGCAACCTCAAAGTCCTGGGCTCAAGCGATCCTCCTGCCTCAGCCTCCCGAGTAGCTGGAACTACAGTTGTGTGCCACCACACCTGGCTAATTTTTCTACTTTTGGTAGACATGGGGTCTCGCTCTTGTTCAGGCTGGTCTCAAACTCCTGAGCTCAAACGATCCTCCCGTGGGCATGTGCTAAAAGTTTGAATAAACACGTGAATGAAAGAGGACAGGCCTGCAGGACCTGAGATCCCGTCCAGCTGGCACCAGTGTCCTGTGAGACCTCGGGCAGGTCTTCCTCCCAGGGCCCTGGCTTCCCTGTGGCCCGAGGCGCTGGATTTGACTGAGGAGGGTTCTTTTGTGGTGAGGGGACTGTTTGGCCCTGGCCTGGGGATAATCTCTCCTGGATAATGGTTGCAGGGCGACCCCTCATTTCCTCTGGCTGCACAATCCCATTACGAGCCTGTCAGGATTTATGTCTGAGACCCGCCCTAAGCCCATCACTAACATATGGCACCCTGGCAGATGAGCAGGAGCAGAGATTGTAAACACTGACTCATTCATTCATTCATTCCTTCACTCCTTCACTCAGCAATCTGCTAGCAAGCTGTGCCCTGGGCCAGGCCCGTGCCTGGCTCTGCCGACCCAGATGTTGAATCAGACCCTGGCCCAACCCTGGAGGCCCTTATAGTAAACAGTCAGCAAGTCAGTGCAGTGGGGGCCAGGACAGAGGGAAGCGCAAGGACTGTGGGAGCCCAGAGACTGGGACTTCACTCAGCCTGGTGGTCAGGGAAGGCTTCCTGGAGGAAGGGACCCTTAAACTGGAGCTCAATATTAGCCGTTGCTACAGCGGGAAGAGCAGGGCACTGCCTGGGGAGGGAAGGAGGGTTGCTGTGCTCAGCTCCTGCTGCGAGGCCCTGTGGAGTCTAATGATAAGAGGAGCCCGGATGAGGGATTATCTGCTCTTGTTTACATGATTAAAGCCAGACAAATACTTCCTTTATCTGAAAGAATGAAAGGGCTTTGGAGAAAAATCCTTTTGGCAGCAAAGCAAAGCAAAAGCATTTCCTTAATTAATCTCTCTCTCACCCACACCTCCCCCACACCCCCAACATCCCCACAACGGCCACAGGAAGAGCACTCCGAGCTCTGGGCTGGCCAGCTCTGGTGGGCAGAGCGTCCAGGTCAGCATGGCCAGAGGTGGGAGAAGCCGAGAGGAGAGAGACCCACAGGCCCCCTCAGCAGCTCCTGTGAGGGCAAGTCTGGTCCCAGGCCCCAACCCAAGACAGCCCCAGGTGACACCTTTCATAGCCCCATTTTACAGATGGGCATCCTGAGGCCCAAAGATGGGGGAATGACTTGCTTGCCTGAGGTCACATAGCCAGTTGGCAGACCTGGAGCTAGGACCTGGGTCACCAACTCCAGCCCAGCACTAACTCAGTGCATTCAGGAAACCCTCATGAACTCAGTGTCAGCTCCTGCTAGGCTCTGGGGATCCACGGGGAAGTCAGTCCTGTCCCTCCTCTCAGGGGCCTCGGTCTGGTGAGAGATACAGATGAGTAAACAGTCAGTGACAACCAGGGTTGTGACAGAGGCGGCCGGGAGCCAGGGGAGCCCCAGAATGGGCTCCTAACTCTGTGGGAGAGGCAGGTAGACCAGAGAGGTGACCCTGAGCTAGGCCTTGCATGGCAGTGGGAGTCAGGCAAGCGAAGGACGAGTCCACGAGGCACCAGCACAGACCAAGGCCTCGAGGTGTGAACATGCTCAGCCTGTGAGCCTGGGCACGGGGGAGACGGCAGGGCAGAGAGGCTGGAAGGAACCGCAGGACTGGGTTACTGGGAGAAGGGACTCCCTGGGGCACTGTGAGGGTGCGGGCACGGCCGGAGGGGGCCAGAGTGGGCAGACCTGGTGCCTGGCCAGGCTCTGGCCTCCCCACATGCAGATGCTGACCCACCTGATGTCCCAGCTTGATGTCCGGCCTCGCCTCCCTGGATGCCAAGACCTCCAGCCGCCTGGGCATCCTCACCGTGGCATACTACCTGTGGACCACCTTCGTGGCTGTCATCGTGGGCATCATCATGGTCTCCATCATCCACCCGGGCGGTGCAGCTCAGAAGGAGACCACGGAGCAGAGCGGGAAGCCCATCATGAGCTCGGCCGATGCCCTGCTGGACCTCATCAGGTAACCCACCACCAACACGCTGCTTGGGAAGGCCGTGCCCGGCAGGGGCGCAGGCTCCACAGGCCCAGCCCTGCCCTGCCAAGAGCCCACAGAGCCACACACAGAGGGGTGCAGGGGCCACGACTGCCACGTGGAGTGGGGCTGCACCTGTCTGCTCCCGCAGCCCCTGGGCTTCCCGCTGGGCTCACACTGCATCTTCTGCCCCAGGCTGGAAGCACCTCGAGGGCAGGTCTGCTCTGCTGCCTGCTGACTCTGAGAGCTGCTTGTGCATGCCCAGCCTGTGAGGCAGGAGGCCAGCAGCTACGGGTCCCTCCCTTTCATCATTGGTCCCCTTTTTACACATGAGAAAACGGGGCTCAAAGAGGCGACGTGACTTTTCCAGGGTCATCCAGTCGGTAGGTGGTGGAGCCAGGATTCAACCCGCTCCTGTCTCACTCCAAGGACAGTGCTCTTGCCCTGGGGTGACGCACCTTAGCCACGTCAGCTGTGCTGACCACATTTCTCGATCCTGAGTCCTACCCCCCAGGAAAGCGCTGCGGACCCAGCACCAGAGCCACCTGGGACTCCCTTTCCCAAGTCTCCCTCCAGGCCGCCCCTCCTCTCCCTCAGGCATCCACTCCCTCTGCAGTGCCCACTCTGTGCCAGGCCCTTGCGCTGGAGGAGCAGAGTCTCACAGGAGAGAAGGACCACCGGCAGCCAGCGACAACGTGGGGAAGCAGAGGCTGTGGGTGGGGGCGGGGTCCAAGGGCGGCAAAGCAGCAAAGCCACCGCTGTAGTCTAACGGAGGCAGGGAGGGCACACCCAGGGAAGGCAGGAGCCCTGCACAGGCCCTGAGCTGCGAGGGCTTGGTGCGGAGGAGTCATAGCTCATTCCGCGTGGCTAGAGCGACGGGGTGAGAGGCAGGCAGGGGTGAGAGATGGGTGGAAAGAGATGCTGGAGAATTCAGTTGGGGCCAGACCAAGGAGGGCATTGTGAACCAGGCTGAAACTTTGGTTCTAAAGGCCACAAAAAATGAGTTTTAAACAGAGGAGCGGCATGATCCAAATCAGAAGGCTCACTCTGGCCACCAGAGTGGCTGTGGACGAGGGGGTGGTGAAGGCAGAGCCAGGATCTGGGACCAGGGTTGTACCCTGGAGGGCACATTGGCAAAAAGTGGATGAGGTATAGGGGAGGGTGGAGGAGATGGGTGCTGACTGCCCGACATGCAGCTTTCTGGCCTGAGCATCCAAGTGGACAGTGGTGTGGTCACCGAGCCACGGGATGGCCCCAGAGCAGGTGCTGGGGGAGATGTGAGCTGCTGGTTGGCCAGTGCAGAAGGAGGTGTGGAAGCCGCCAGGTAGGGGTGTTAGGTGCAACCCTGGGGCAGACGGGCTCCCCATGAGACTGGCTCTGTGGGTTCCCGTAGGCCCTCTCACTTTCTAGTCAGGTGCAGGTATAAGTCCAGTCTTGTCTGACATTAAAACTGCACAAACCCCGCCCTAGACTTTTGGATGTGACTTGGACGTGGAACACTGCATTGGGAAGGGGGTCACGGTGAGTTTTCTTCTCTGTCTTGCTCCATCTGCTCCCTGCTGAGAGAGGCGAGGGGTAGGCTAGGAAGGGCCTCCTAGAGCAGGGATGGGGTGAGCTGGGGTAGGTGCTCCCTGGTTGTGTTTCTTCAGGGGTCCTTTGATGGATTCTTCGGAGCCCTCCTATCTCCGGTATCTCACCTGCTATCCCATGACTCAGGTGATCCCTGTTCCCGCTGGCTGCCTACCTCACCCTCCTCAGGCCTGGCCTCTGGCCAGCGCCTCCGATGGGTGACTAACTCCCTCTGGGTGACCTCGTGGGCAGGAGCCCTTCTGCAAGGTCCAAATCTGGCCCATGGGAAGCATACATATCCTTGCTGGAAGTGCAGGCCTTTCCCAGGACCTCTGGACATGAATCATGCACCAGCCCCCACATTCCTCAAGTCCCAGGGGACACAGGCCAAGGCCTCCGAGTGGTTCTCTTGGCTTAAAGTTAGGGAGAAGCATGAAGCATTCCTTTCCTCCTCATGGGGATAGATGCTCATCACACAGCATCTCTCCCTCTCTCTAAAGAAACTCTCACTCTCTGTATCAGTTAGTTACTGCTGTGTAACAAACCAACCTACGACCTTTGGGCTTAAAATGACAATCACAAGTCTGGAGGTCAGCTGGAAGTTTCTGCTGACTGGGACTGAGCTCACACATGTGTCTGCAGGCAGTTGGAGGCTCAACTGGGAAACAGTTGGTCTAGGGTCGTCTTGGCTGAGATGACTCAGCTGTGCTCCTGGTGATCTTTGTATACCCCAGTAGGCTGGCCTGGGTTTATTTCTTGGTGGTGACAGGATTCCAGGAGAGAGCTGGCCTCAGCATTTTCTTATGAAGGAGGTAGAGAAGAAAGAGAGGAAATAAAAACATGCAAGTGTTTTTTTCAAGCCTCTGCTTTGGGCAAGTCTAGTAACACCCTCTTGGCCAAAGCAAGTCATGTGGCCAAGCCCAGACTCAGGGTGGGAGGGGACCACAGTGTTACAAGGCAAAGGGAGCCCACTAATTGAGGCATCAGTGCAATCAATCCACCACTCCCTCCATTTCTCCGGGAAAATCTCCGGCTCCCCTTCTATCCTTTGAAGCGTGTGCTGAACTCAGGATCACAAAAAATGCTTGCGGGTTTGTTCCTATTGCGTGTTTGTCACCTGTAGGGGCTGGAAGCAGAAAGAAGCCAGCAGGGCTGTTCTGTGCGTACTCACCAGAGTGGCCACTCTTCATCCCGCACCAGGGCTTTGGGCACCTTCTGGACTCTGAGGCTCCCCAACTGGTTTTCCAGCCTGGAAACCTCTCATCTGAGCTCCAGGTTCTCACTGTATGTGTCTAAGGCATCTCAAAAGTGACACGTCCACGCCGAACTCTTGATTTTCCCGTAACTCTGCCCTCTCCTCAGCCCGCAGTCTCTCATTTACTCACGCCCTGCACCCAGTTCCTCAGCAAATTCTGTCAGCTCTACCCTGAAAACCATATCCCAAACCACGGCCCTTCTGTCCCCTCTGCCACTGTTGCCATCGCTTGCCTGCTCCAGTGCCAGCCTGGCCGCTGCTCTCTCTTGGCTTCCTACGGTCTGTTCTCAGCCCTGCAGCCAGAGAGCTCCTTCCCCAAACCTGCTCGCAACCCGCCACGTTCCACAAGATCGACAAGATCGTAATCTGCACGAGGATCATGGGCCCTCCGTGGTCCCCCACTGCATGCCACGCTGGCCCCGCCACTCTGACCATCTGGGCGTCATTGCCTTCTCTTTGGATGGCCCTTCCTGCAGAGAGGGCACGGTTCCTTCCCTCATTCCTCGGTGTCACCTCCTCCGAGGGGCCTCCCGGGCCCTGTCACTCTGTTATCTCCTCTGGCTTCACTTTTCCTATTAGCCTTTATCACTACCCAACAGTATCTCATCTATGTGTGTATTTATTTCTTTTTCTGTTACCTCCAGTGGAATATAATATGCCCGGCAAGGGCTAGATCTTTACAGACCTGTTCCCTGCTGTACACTGGAGCCTAGAACGAGCCAGCCTACGGCAGGGGCTCCGTGTTGCTGAATGCACACGTGGGCACGGGCTCATCAGCGGAGTTGGGGTCTGAAGCCCTGGGGGGAGCTGGAATGACCCAGGGAGAATGTGCCGAGCGAGCAGGTCCCCAGCCACCCACGAGGCGGCACAGAGCCCACACGGCCCGGCAAGCAGCAGGCAGGAGACCTGGAGAGCGGGTGTCCTGGAAGCCGTACTTCTAAGCTCCATTAGTTTTAGGATTTGGTGATTGTGAGTCATCATTTCTTGGAGTCTGTGATTCAGAGCAGCTTTGCACGTGGTGGAAGGACTTGGTGGTGCCACCCTCCTCACCACGGCCTCCCCTGCTCGGGGGCTGCGGGGCTGCGGATTGGACACACGTGTCAGAGTCAAATGTTCCACAGCCTTCCCTGCTCTCCGTTGCTTTTCACGTGGTGAAAATCGATCCTTCTGCTTTGAGGCTCCCCACCCCCACCCCGCTCTCAGCCCTGAGGCAAGCTGCTCTGCAAAGCCAGGCGGTTGGGCATCGCTGTCACCATTTCTTGGTCAGAGAGTGGGGCTGCCAGGAGAGAGCACGTGCTTCCTGGGCCAGGGTCCAGCTCCTAGGAGACGTGTGGTCTCATCTCTGTGCTGCCAATAGTGAGTCACCGCGTGATCCTGGGCAGGCCAGTTCCCCTCTGCAGACTCAGTTTCCCCAGTGATTGTCAAGGTTCCTTCTAGCTCTGCGGTTTTGAAACAAGAAGGCCAGCGAGCCAGGAAGGAGGCTGCGGGGCGTGAGCAGAAGCTTGCGGCGGCGGGTTCTGGGAGCTGCGGCTGGGAGGACAGAGCAGAGCAGACCGTGAAGGCCAGGTCGAGGGCTTGGCTGTGAGGCTTTAGAAGTGGGAAGCTGCTGGGTTTGGGAAGGAGGGTTGGAGCAGGCTGGAGTGGACAGGATACAGCTGGAGACATGGGGTACCCTGGGAGGGGTGCAGTCACTTCTGTTCTGGTCAGCCCCCCTCTATTAAGCTCCTGCTCTGGGCAAAGACATCCTGCTGAGAGGCAGGGAACAAATACCAGCCCCTCACCAGGCTGCCCACCCTCTCAGGACAGACGGATGAGAGGGTGCGCTGGACGGCCACTCCTGATGCTCTGAGAGGCTGTACAGAAGCTGGGGACACTGGCAGTGAGGGTACCTGGGGCCTCCCGACCCACACCCTGGCCCAGAGCAGGTGCCTGCCAAGTGCTGGTGACTGGACAAGAGCACAGATGACCCATCAGGGAACGGGGAACTCTGGCAGGTGCGGCAAAGGAAAAGTCAGAGCTATGTAGGGGCTGCCTGCACAGGGACATGAGGCCTCACTGTACACCTCGTGTGCAAAGATGATCCAGAGAAACACGACATGCCATGTCCCTGGATGACCTATCAAGACACGAATTCATTTCCCAGGGCTTCGAGTGGGGGCTCCGGGACACTGACGTCCGCCCACAGTGCAGACGCCGAAAATAAAACTCAGACGGAACACTAATCAGAGCTGGCCCCTTCCTTTTTTTTCCAATTTATTAAAACACCACAGAGATTAAGTAATGACTTGGCTGTGTCTTTGGCTCCTGGTTAGCCTCTCCGGGACTGTACGAGGCTCCCAGGAGCTGTGCTTGAGAAGAACAATAACCACCTTTGGGGCCTGGCTTGGGGACATGGCATTCGGGGTGAGTTTGGAACCGTCACAGTGAGAACATACGAATAGTAGGCGAGGAGGGGAGCTGAGAGGTGGATTCTGGCCCTGCCCGGAGAAACGTGCAGGGAGGCCCAGGGCAGAGTGTGTGGGTATTTGGTAGGCAACGCTGTTACTGTCTCCAGGCGCGTCCTATGCTTTATGTAGCTGCCACCAGGAGCACAGGTCTTGTGGGACAAGCAGGAAGCTTCCTAAGGGGGTCCAAAGCCAAAAGAAAATGTTGTACCTTTTCCCATTTAATAATCAAAAATGTAATTCTTGATTAAAATCTGCAGGATAAGTTCATTGATTATTAGTATGAGCACACATAGTCAGGAATTGCTTTTGGCTACAGGTTAAGAAAAACCCGAAGTAGCAGAGGCTTAAGTAAGGTGAAGGCTTGCATTTTCCCCTGAATAGGCAGACCGGAGGTGGGCCGCGGTGGCGCCAGCGTTCCACACTCTGTCCCCCTGGGTGCTCTGCCACGCTTGGCACCTGGCCTTCATCTTCAGTGTCTTGTGGTCCAGTGAAGTTGCTCATGTTCTAGCCTTTATGTCCATGTTCCAGGCAGAAAAAAGGATATTGGAGGACAGGACCAACGGGATCTCTGCACCTCTTCAAGAGTTTTCCAGGAAGCACCACCCGGTGACTTCCACTCACAGCTCCGTGGAACTGGGGTTTGACGGCAGGACCTGCTGGGCCCACCGCCTGGCAGGGCTCCTGTGAGGAAGAAGGAGAGAATTTAGCCGTCCTGGCCACAGCCCACAGTTTAAATTATTCTAATTTTAAAGGAAAGTGTAAAGAAATGTACATAGTAGATATAAGGTCCCTTTGGTTTCTTATGACCTTTGGGAAGTTCTTAGTTTTTGCTCAGGCGAAAGCAGACTTCCCTCTAAGTTTCATTAGAAAACAACCTTGCAAGTCACTTGAGCCTCCTGGGGCTGTACCCAGCAGAGATTTTCAAACACTTAACAATCGGGGCAGCACGGGCACTCCCCACCGACCCCGGCACCGACGCCCAGGGCAGGGGAACACCCCCGGCACGCCCCCGGCACTAACCCCGGCGCTGGTGTTTCGGGTCTGCTTAATGTCAGGAGTCCTTGCAGGCAGCTACCATTCTGGTGATAGAAATCTGTTTATAACTCATGGAAAAAAGTTTTTTTTAAGCTTCTGAGATGCCAGCTCCAGAGCTCTGCTTCTCTCCCTTGTGCTAAAACTGAAATGAGTAGGAGGGTAAATTATGGGTGGGTCACAACACACTCATGACCATTCTTGCCAGTTTTGTGCCTTGATAGCTCATTCTTGACCCTCTTCCTCCTGCCATATGCTTCTGGTGAACCTGTACGTCAGCAGCAGTGAAAAAAATGACAGTTTCTGCTTCCAACAACGGCTGTTGGGTTGCAAAGTTAAGAAATGCTGCACGCTCATATCTGCATGTATAACTCCGGGCACGTGTGAGCTGAGCCTTGAAAGAGACTTGCCAAGAGCAAGAGTGCGTGGGCGGGCGATGCGGGTGGAAGAGGCGGCTGAGTGTGAGGCACATGCCTGTTCCAGCAAGGGCGAGTGCACGAACACACATCTCTCTCGGCATCTCAGATTTAGGATCGATTCCTGGAAAGGCATCGTAAAGACACAGCTACCAATGCTTTTGAGACTCTTGACATGAATTGCTAAATTGCTGCAGAGAAAGTTTGCTGTCAGAACCCTGTGAGGGTGCCCATCTCACCAAACCTCCCCAGCACTGTGCATTGTCATTTAAAAAAATGCTTTGTCAGTTTGATAAATGAAAATACCTTTACCATATTGATGACACTGCATATCCTTTTAAAAGCTTTCTTGAGCATTTACCTTTCTTCTTTTGTGAAGCGAATTGTCTGTCCTATCTTGCCATCATTTTCCTACTGGGGTATTAATTTTTTGTGGTCTATTTGTTTATGCAGCAAATATTCACTGAGTGCCCGATGTGTGCCAGGCGCTCCCCCAGGTGCTGGGAACAGGGCAGGGAACAAAGCAGAGGTCTCCAGCCCCACAGGGAGCTGACACTCTGCGGAGAGGAGACAGACGCTGGACACAGAAGCAAGGACAAGATTTGTGAAAGCTCTTTATAGATTCAGGATGATAGCACTTGGTCCCATAGTCTCCCCAGTTTGTCATTTGCTGTATGATTTTATTTGTATTATAATCTGTCTTGGGAGCTTCTTGTTTTTTTAGCTTTTCACTTTGGCATGATTTTAGGTTTACAGAAAGTTGCAGATCGTACAGGAAGACCCGTACGTCCTCCACCCGCCTTCCCTAATGTTAGCATCTTACGTGACTGTGGTACATTTGTCAAAACTGAGACATTAAATTGGTATAACACTATTAACTCACTTATAGACCTTATTTGGATTTTACCAGTTTTCCCACTAATGTTCTTTTTTTCTGTTCCAGGATCCAACGCAGGGTGCCATGTTGCACTTAGGAATTTCTAAATTTTAATGTAGTAAAATCTATTGATTTGTTGCTCATTTTATTCTTACAGAGTCCTTTCATATTCTGAGAGCTGGTAAAATATCAACTTATATTTCTTCTAGTTTTTTATGGCTTCATTTTCTAAAGAATTATTTCTTTAAACCATTTGGAATTTATTTTGGCATAAGGTGCTAAATAAAGATCTAACGTTTATTTTTCCAAATAGCTGGTCAGCTGTACAGTATTCCATAATGAATCCCTCCTTTCCTCGCTGATTTGTGAAGCAACTTTTATCAGATATGAAATACTCAGATGCACTGGGTTCTGTTTCTGGCTACAGGTTCTATTCCATTGATTGTGCTACTGACATCTGGGTCAGTATCA
Source organism: Avahi laniger (assembly GCA_963575035.1). NCBI lineage: Eukaryota > Metazoa > Chordata > Mammalia > Primates > Indriidae > Avahi > Avahi laniger. The sequence continues at coordinate 45,803 of CAUYSK010034610.1, forward strand.
CACTGTCTTGACAGTTACATCTTTGCAGTATGTTTTCATATCTGGTAGGATAAGACCCTCCAGCTTTAGCTTTATAATAAAATATTAATAAGAATAGTGATCCCACTTCCGTACCAGGTCCAGTGTTGGCCTCCCCAGATAGGATATGAACAATCAAGTCTCACCTTCGAGGAGGCCACTATCTCGAGGAGGTAGACAGGTCAGCCAGTGACTGCACTGCAGCCTGGTGGGGCGGAGGTGACCCGCACACACAGGGAGCATGGGGCCAGCCTGGGACAGTTGGAGAGGGCTGAGCAGAGGAAGTGGTGCTTGACCCGTGATTGATTCGAGCAGGAGTTAGCCAGACAGGGAAGCAGGCCGGGCATTCCGGGCAGAGGGAACAGGGTGGACAAAGGCCAGGTGCTGAAACACGCGGCGTAGTTAGGGCGCTGTAAGTGCTGGGGGTGGGGGCCCCGGGTGTAGAGGTGAGGGGGGCTGGCTCGAGGAAGGCCTCGACTGCAGAGGGAGATGTTCAGATGACCCCAAGGACCCAAGCCTCAGGGTGCTGCTGTCCTGCGTTCTGGAATTCTTCAACTGCTGGCTCTCTTCCCAGGAACATGTTCCCAGCCAACCTCGTGGAAGCCACATTCAAACAGGTGAGTGGGTCGAGGGAGGGGAAGGGGTGGCAGATAGGAGGGGCAGGCGGGCAGGGACAGCCAGCCTGGCTGGAAAGTGACAGGGTTGCCCAGCCCGTCTCCCTCTCTCCTGGGGGTGGGATGCTAGAGGGCAGGTGGGGCGACCTAGATCCTTAGAGCCTCCCATGGCCACCTGGGGTCAGTTTTTCATGAAGAAAAAGTACAGGGGCGGAGGGAGGCCTCTGTTGAGTGCCTGCTTTGCTGTAGGCTCCACACGGTGCTCACACTACACCTTCTCCCTCATCCTCACGGCAACCCTGCACTGAGTAGGATCAGCTCCATTTCCTAGATGAGGAAACTGAGGCTCCGAAGGATTAAATGACTTGCCCAGGGTTATCCCTGTAAATGACAAAGCTAGTGGGGAAACCCATGCCTGTCTGGCTTCTAAGCCCATTTTCTTTCTTTTTAAATAATCCTTTGTCCCACTAATAAGAATAGTAATAATGTTCACTGTAGAAAATTAGCAAAACACTAAAAAATATAAAGTGGAAAATAAAAATCATTCCAACGCCAGTACCTAGCAATAGCGGTAGCAGATGGTATGCTTCTAGTCTTTTTTTCTCTGCATTAAATATATTTTTAAAAGTAATATTAGGATCATAGTGCATATACAGTTTGCATCTTGCTTTTTTTTCACTTCCATTATACATTATATCATGAGCATTTTCCCTGGTTATTAAATGTTTCTTAAAAGTAAAATATTTAGTGGTGATGTAATAGCCTCTTGTAAGGCTGGACTGTAATTTATTTACCCATTCCCCCTTTCGGTGGTCTTTTAGGATCTTTTCAAACTTTCATTGGTTTTTTTGTTTGTTTTTGTTGTTGTTTGAGATAGGGTCTCACTCTGTCACCCAGGCTGGAGTACAATGCTGTGATCATAGCTCACTGCAACCTCAAACTCTTGGCCTCAAGCAATTCTCCTGCCTCAGCCTCCCAAGTAGCTGGGACTACAAGCACTCACTACAATGCCTGGCTAATTTTTAAATTTTTTGTAGAGATGGGGGTCTCGCTATGTAGGCTGGTCTCAAACTCCTGGCCTCAAGTCATCCTCCTGCCTTGGCCTCCCAAAATACTGGGACTGTAGACGTGAGCCACTGTGCCTGGCCAAAGTTTTGCCTTTTTAGACATTGTGGTATACATCCTTGTACATCAATCTTTGTCTGCACTTCTAATAATTTCCAATTCTTTTTCCCCTTCTAAAATGTTGGCTAGTTGGTTGACTCAATCCAGCAGGCATTTTCTGAACCCCTTCCCTGTGCTATGTTGAGCCTGGGAACACAAAGGAATGGCTGAAAACTGGAGTGGAGGCTTCAAAATAAGGAGCTGTGAAAGCTTCTACAAATCACTGAATCTCTCCTAACATCCTGGGTCTTAACCTATAAAATGAGTCAGATTGTGAAGGCCCCTGAATGCGAGGCCAGGGGGTTTGGATTTTATTCTGCTTGTGATGGGGAATTATTGAAGGTGTAAGAGAGAAAGAGAGAATATCGCTCTACTTCATATCTGTTTGGAATGCTGTTTTTCTTTTGGCAAACTCCTACATATCCTTCAATACCCAAGTCAAATGTCCCCATCTTTGTGAAGCTGACAATTTCAGGCAGTTAGTCATTCCTTCTCCAAGGCTCTCAGAGCAGAAATTATGTCTGGTTCATTTTTGTATCTCCAGCAACCAGCACAGAGTGTTCAATATTGGGATGATGATGATGATGATAGCAGTGATACTTATATAGGGCTTACCATGTGCCAGGAGCTGTTGTAAGCACTATATATATATATATGTCTCATTTAATCCAATGAGGTAGACAGAGACTATTAATATTCGGATTCCATTTTACAGATGAGGAAAATGAGGTACAGAGACTTTAGGTCCATGTATTTCACGAGTGGTTCCTTCTTTTCCCTAGAAGGCTTAACTTACTGATACTGTGATATTTGGGACAGGAGACCCCCTTGTTGGGGCTCCCAGTACCTGAGGAATGAGGGGGAGAGGACCAGGAATGCCCTGGGGGCAGCTCAGTCCATCACAGGGGAACCTCACCCCGTCTAGAAGCCTGGGGCAGGCTGAGCCCTTTAAGAGAAGCTCCGAGCTTCCACCCGGTGGAAGGCAGCTGGCTGCTATTAGGCGGATGGATAATGGGTGGTTGGCAGGGGCCAGGTGGGTGAATGGAGGCCAGACAGGTGGCTAGAGAAGGCCCAGATGGGGTGATGGTGCGTAGACAGGAGAAGGGACAAGGGCTAGAGGGAGGCAGGCCAGGCAGCACAGGGATGGAGGAGGGAATCTCAGCTCCTTTTTGGTAAAATAGATGCTAAGCCCTGCGTACCTACAGGGTTATTGCCACTCAAATAGGATTTGAGTGGATACAGAGGTGCTTTCAGGATGTGTTGTTGTTGATATTAATAACCACACTTGGCCCTGACTCCCTCCTGGCTGGGGTGTCACCCACTAGTACCGCACCAAGACCACCCCGGTCATCAAGTCCCCCAAGGTGGCACGGGAGGAGACCCCTCCTCGGCGGATCCTCATCTATGGCGTCCAGGAGGAGAACGGCTCTCAAGTGCAGAACTTTGCCCTGGACCTGACGCCGCCGCCTGAAGTCGTGTACAAGGCGGAGCCTGGCACCAGCGACGGCATGAACGTGCTGGGCATCGTCATCTTCTCTGCCACCATGGGTACGTGCAGCCCCCAGCAGCGCCCTGGAGCCGCCCCTCCCGCCGCGCTGCATCCGATTGTCTGAGAAACCGGAAGGTCGTTCTTTCCTTTCCTCTCCAGCAGGGTGGCCGAGTCCCCAGCGCCCCTCAGAGCAGGTGCTGCTCCCCGGGAGTTCGGGTCCCCGGGGGGCTGAGTTGTGCCCCCAGGCCCCTCCCAGCTGCCAGTTCCTGAACCTTTTACTGAGGCCTGGGGACAACGCGGGAGGGGCAGCTCACAGCAAAGAACTAAAACCATTGAACTAAAAACTAAAACTAAAGAACTAAAAACTGTTTATTCAAAGCCCTCATCTCCACCACCCACCCCCGGCTTCTCACTGGTCCTCCTCAGACCCGTCTGTGCCCACTGTTGGCCTCCTGGACACACCTTCCCTTTGCCGCTCTTCCTGCGCCCCCAGGGCCCAGCCAGCCCCAGGGGATTTACTGTGAGGCCACAAAGCACGACCGGGCTCCTCACAGGCCCCTTCTGAGGCTTGTATGATTTTTCTGTGTTCTTTTTCCAAAAGAGGCCCCCAAATGACATAAGCTTCAGACCCCACAAAACCTTTGGGTATGCCTCTGCCTGCAGCGCCCCCAACACACAAAACCTCCTTCCTGGGGACAACTCCCAACCTTCCAGAACAATCTAGCTTGTTTGTCCTGATCCTGTGTTTCTAGGCCATGTTGGGGGGCACTGTGAGTCTTACTCTAAAATCAGCATTGGCCTCTCCCATGGGGCCTGGGGGGCCGTCGCCTCCTGCTTCCCCCACGTCTCCATAGGGTTTTGTTCTCAGGGAAAAGCCTCACCATCCTCCGGGTTGCTCATGCTAGAAATCTGGGGGCGACTCCCTACCTCGCCCTCCAAATCCTGCTGGGTCTGCCTCTGAAACCTCCCTCCAACACGTGCAGCGTGCATTTCCCTCTGCCTGCCGTCACCACCCTGGGTCAAGGCCACCATCGTCTCTCACCTGGTTTCTGTGGAAGCTGCCTGGAGTCCCTGTACCTTCCACTCTTGTCCCCTCTGGTGTGTCTTCTTCAGGAGTCACCAAGCTGACCGTCCTCTGTCCACTGCACTTGGAAAGCAGCCAAACCCCTGTGTGACCAGGCCCGGCCTGCCATTGTCCTCACAGGACACGCTGCCTCCCAGGGCCCTCTGCTCCCCTCAGCCCTGTGGCTCTTGCTCCTCCACTTGCTCTTCCTTTGGGGGTCTCCCCACAGCATCCCACCCTCAGCAAAGTCTTCCCTGGGGCAGGTGCGGGGCTACAGCTCCACCGCCCGCACTGCTCCGTGAACACTGGGCCCCACTGCAGAGATCCGACCGCTCGGCATCTGCAAGCAGCCGTCAGCCCCACGCAGGCAGAGACGCTCCCCGCCTGTTCTCCATCCACCCAGAGCCCAGCACAGCCAGAGCAGGTTCTCGGTGAAGTCTGGAGGAGAGGGGCGCATGGTCGATAACGGAGCTCTTAGCATCTTGGCCAAAATGCCAGACATGCAGGGGGCCAGGACCTCAGTGACCTGAGTGTGCGACAAGATGGTGTTTGGAAGTGCCCCTCAGCACATCTGACATGTGTGTGCCCGTGTCTGTGTGTGCCCGTGTCTGTGTGTGCCTGTGCCTGTCTGTGTCCATGTCAGTGTGTGCCCGTGTCAGTGTGTACCTGTGTCAGTGTGTGCCTGCACCCATCTGTGTCCATGTCAGTGTGTGCCTGTGCCCATGTGTGCCCGTGTCAGTGTGTGCTCCCACCAGCCAGAGCTCGTGCCTGTCAGTGCAGGTGAAAGTGTTTGCCTGCGTCTGCGTGAGCTCACCTGTGCAGCTGCTCTGAACAGGGCTTTCTTTGGTCGCCTCAACCCGCTTCCTTTCCCGATGCCTCCCTGGTGTTGGGAGGTGGCTAATGCTAAGTCCTTGGATGCCCCAGAAAAATCCAAATGGGTCTGAGGAGGGGCAGAGCTGGCAGGGGGAACCCGGGTCCACATCAGCCAGGCTGAGATCCGCACGTGCCCCTGCTTGGGGCAGACCGTGCCTGTGTCCCCCTGGTGCATCCATGACAAGCTCATGTGTTCCTGCTGCGCAGGCATCATGCTGGGCCGCATGGGTGACAGCGGGGCCCCCCTGGTCAGCTTCTGCCAGTGCCTCAACGAGTCAGTGATGAAGATCGTGGCGGTGGCTGTGTGGTAAGCGTGGTCGGGGCGGGTCCTCTCTCACTCCACCCCCCACTTCCAGTCCTGGACGGGTGGAGGGCGGCTATAGTCCCATCCTCTGCTCTCCTGGGGGTGCCGCAGAAAGCTGCACGTGAGGCTCAGCCCCAGGCCCAGGTCCAGAGCTACATGTGTTTCCACAGGTCCCCCAGCCCTGACCAGGCCTCCCTCCAGCCCTGGGCTTGCCACTTCTGGCCAGGCTAGAGGAGAGCCAAGAGCTCAGCCTGGCTCTGCTGCTCTCCTGGCCTCAGTTTCCCCATCACAGGGAGCCTCCTCAGCTCAGCTTTCGGAGAAGGGGAACAGGGGCGAGAACGAGCTGCCACTCCTAGGTTGAGTTCAGATGGGGCGATGCAGAGGGAGGTCCGCCCATAGTCACCCTCAGAGGCCATGGCCTTGCTGGGGCTGCGCTGGGGTAACTCCTCAGAGACATGAGCGGGGGAGGCCCAGAGAGGCTAAGGCCGGCTGGGACCCCGCCTGCCCGGCACCTGAGCCCACGCCACCCTGCCACCCCCAGGTACTTCCCCTTCGGCATCGTGTTCCTCATCGCCGGCAAGATCCTGGAGATGGACGATCCCAGGGCTGTGGGCAAGAAGCTGGGCTTCTACGCGGTCACCGTGGTGTGTGGGCTGGTGCTCCACGGCCTCTTCATCCTGCCTCTGCTCTACTTCTTCATCACCAGGAAGAACCCCATCGTCTTCATCCGCGGCGTCCTGCAGGCCCTGCTCATCGCGCTGGCCACCTCCTCCAGGTACCCCAGCAGGGCAGGATGGCGGGGCACAGGGGCTGGGCTCTGTCTGCCTGCCGGGCGTCATCTGCCCACAGCCACAGAGCCACAGAGCGTGCCGGCGTGGCCCACTCCACAGACGGAGGTGGCCGAGCCGCTATGGTGGCAGGACCTATTGGGGATTTCACGTTTGAGGCCTCACCAGCCCGAATCCCCTCTCGAGGCCTTCCCTCCCGACTGCTCACCATCCCTAAGGTTCACTCCATGCAAATGGGGGTCGCTTCTGCGCATCAGGGGCAGAGACAGCTGTAGCGTCTGTTGAAAATCACATCAGCAATGAATTGCTGTTGCCCTTTGCCGCCATGTGGCGCTCCAATTGGAGTCAGGCCTGCGCCATTCTGGCTGTTCTTGGGACTCGCTGGGACTTCCCGGCGGCATGCCCTGTTACATGGGGGCAGCAGGGTTGCTAGGCGGCGGGGATTTGAGCCATGGCTCCATCACTCACTCCCTGTGTGACTGTGGGCTGGTCACACCCTCCCTGGGCACCAGCTTCCTCATGCACAGACTGGGGATGATTTTAGCTTCCCTGGCCCAGGGTAGCTGTGGGGACTGAGGTGACCCACTACGGGTGACGATGCCCGTCGGGGCCGGACAAGTCAGCACCTGGCCTCAGGATCCCACGCTGCCGTGAGCGCAGCAGACCTCAGGGATTCCGAGCTGTGCAAGCCAGGTTGTCGGTCAAGAGGGCGGGGAGGAAGCAGTCATTACGGGGCATCAGCCCTGTGAAGAAAGGGTGCTCTCCCCACGGCGAGTGTCCAAGCTCCACATTAAGGAAGGTGTAGGGGCTCGAGCCAGCCATGTCTCTATGGCACCGAAGGCCTCGCTCTTCGCTCCAGCCCTTGCTGCCTTCTCTTCCCTGGGCCTCAGCTTCCCCATCTGTGAGATGCCCCGCAGGCCCCCCAGGCAGACATAGGGCCCCACCCTTGGCAGCAGAAGCAGCTCCCCCCCCCCGCAGGGCTCAAGAGGAGCGGACCACAGTGAAGAAAAGCCCAGAAGGCACAGTGCAGGAACATCCACCCAGGGCGGAGGCCAGGCCGTAAAAGGGAAAGACAAAGCCCCAAATGGTGCCAGCTCCCATGCCAGGGGCCAAGTCCCGCCACCTCCTGCCAGCAGGAACCGCGGCCGGAGCCCAGCACGTCTGGGGCTCATTAGAGGCTCCTGGGCAGTGGCCTGTGGGCAGAGGAAGGGCTTGGGGGCCACCCCAGCCTGAGTTTTAGTCCCAGCACTGCCACTAGGAACTCTCATAACAAACTCAGTGACAATAATAGCGACTGAGTGCTTACACTGTGCAGACACTGTACTGTGCTTTATAACCCAGGTATTGTTAGAGACAAAGAAGCTGAGGCACAAGGTTCAGGAATTGCCAGGGCCACTTGGTAGGAGGCTGGCATCTAAACCCAGGCAGCCGGCCCAGAGCCCCTGCTGTTCACCACTTAAGTTGCTCTTGGCAGAGCAGTGTGACATTGGGTTAGTCCTTGGTCCCCTCTGGGCTCAGTTTCTTCATCTGTGAAATGGACTCAACCCCCTCCCCCATAGGAGAGCACAGCACAGTGCCTGGTGCACCTAGGTCTCTTCCAGGGACCGCTGCCTCCACGCGGTGAGCAGCCTGCGCTCTGCCAGGCACCTGCTCTCCCCTGCCGTGAGCCGGCTGCCTGGGGCAGGGTGAGCTTCCCTGACCATCCTGGAGGAGGGTGCTGCGCAGACACTGGCCCCTCTGCCCGTAGCTCAGCCACACTGCCCATCACCTTCAAGTGCCTGCTGGAGAACAACCACATCGACCGGCGCATCGCACGCTTTGTGCTGCCCGTGGGCGCCACCATCAACATGGACAGCACCGCGCTCTACGAGGCTGTGGCCGCCATCTTCATTGCCCAGGTCAACAACTACGAGCTGGACTTCGGCCAGATCATCACCATCAGGTGCATCCTGACACCCGCACCCTGTGGGGATGGGGCGGGGGCCGGAGGAGCCTTCTGGATCCTCAAGCTCCCAGACCTTATGGGTTCTCTGAGGCCAGTCGGAGGTGGTGCTGGGACTCAGGGCACAGGGCTCCTTCCTTGGCCGCCCTGCAGCCTGTGGGAGGACAGAGGGCCACGAATGGAAGTTCCGAGCCTGGGGACAGGCAGGAAGGGGAGGGCAGTGCAGGCGGGCACAGGGCAGGACTGAGGACCACAGACAAGCCACTGGCATGGCAGGAGCTGAAGGAAGGGTGCTGGGGCCGGGCAGAGGCTGAGGGAAGCCTCGCATGCCAGCCAAGCGCATAGTCCCACGCTGGGGAGACTGGGGCAGCGCTGCACCCGTGGACCATCTGGGAGCTCCTTGACAGTGCAGCGTCCTGGGACCTGTGGAGGCACAGCTCCAGACACAGGTGTCTACGGCTTCCTCAGGAGGGTCTCCTGAGGCCAAGGATGGGGGTCCAATGGGCCACAGGATGTGAGCAGGGGATGTGCCCCCTGAGAACTCCCTGAGGTGGTGTTGCTAACAACCCCCACCCTGGGTGGCTGTCCTGGAGGCCCTGGCATTCTGGCCTCCTCCTTGGAGCCAGGGCCCTGACAGTGCCCCCCACCCCCTCCTGCAGCATCACAGCCACTGCAGCCAGCATCGGGGCAGCTGGCATCCCCCAGGCCGGACTCGTCACCATGGTCATCGTGCTCACCTCCGTGGGACTGCCCACCGACGACATCACCCTCATCATTGCTGTCGACTGGGCTCTGTGAGTGAACTTCGGCCTCGGCCCCAGTGCTCAGGGAGGGGGCTGGATTGGAGGGTAGCAGGCATGGGGTGTTGAGTACCTTCCCCGGGGTAGAGAGCTGGGAAACTGCCATGCATAGCACAGTGGGAGTGCCCTACTCGTCAGCACAGGCCTGGTTGCATAATTTGTGGAGCCCAGTGTTCAAAAATGAAAATGTGGAGGCTTTTGTTTAAAAGTTATAAAGAATTTCAAGATAGAAAGAGCAGAGCATTAAACCAGGCCTGGCCCTCCTAAGCGTAGGGCCCCGTGCAACACACAGCCACACGCCCACGAGGCCAGCCCTGCCTCAGCTGCTTCGGCACCGCCAAGGAGTGGGCTTGGGAGGGGCCAGGGAGCCACCTGGCTGTGGCTCTGCCTGATGGCTGCTGCAGTGGCCTCATTCCTCAGGGTTGAGCTCTGCCCTCTTCCAGTTCCCCTCAAAGTGCCCACTGCTCACCGCCCTCCTTGGCTCACCAGGGACCGTTTCCGCACCATGATTAACGTGCTGGGGGACGCGCTGGCCGCGGGGATCATGGCCCACATCTGCCGGAAGGACTTTGCTCGGGACACAGGCACGGAGGTGAGAGCAGTGCCCCCCTCCCAGCCTGGTGGCGCTTTCCTAGTGGAGCTTGGTGGGGCACGAGACCTTCCACCAACCAGCTGGGCAGCCTTCAGCCAGTCCCTCCATATCTCCGCACCTCAGTCTCCTCATCTGTTACGGGGGGTACTGATTCCTCTATTTACTGAGCACCTGTGATGGCCAGCACTGATACAGACACAGCAGGAACAAACTATGATGAAATCCTCTGGCCTCACGGAACTCACACTGTAGCGTAGGGGAGCGCTGTTCTGTGGGTCTGCAGAGGGTGGTGTGGTCTTCTGCATCGTGTCGTAAGCTGCCCCACTTCACACGGAGGAAGCTGAGGCTCAGGCAGGGGAGCCACCGATTCCCTCGCTGAACCCTGTGGGTCAGGTCCCCTCCTACTAAGACAGCCCCAGCAGGAGGCAGGACAGCTTGGGAACTGGAGTCCAGGGAGGCCACATGTCATGACTGTCAGACTATCCATCTCGTGGTTCCCAGACCTGAGCTTGTTCTGTTCCACTCTGAGCCTCGGTCTTCCCTAGTGTCTAACCTCAGTCCCTCCTGCTGCTACCAATACCTGTTTCCCCTCTCCAGAAACTGCCACCCATCGAGACCAAGCCAGTGAGCCTCCAGGAGATTGTGGCAACCCAGCAGAACGGCTGCGTGAAGAGTGTGGCCGAGGCCTCTGAGCTGACACTGGGCCCCGCCTGCCCCCACCATGTCCCCGTACAGGTGGAGCAGGATGAGGAGCCGGCAGCCACCAGTCTGGAGCACTGCACCATCGAGATCAGTGAGCTCGAAACCAACGTCTGAGCCTGCAGGACGGGGCTGCAGGGGCAGGCGGGGCCTGGGGCAGGAGCTCAACTCTCCAACTCTCCCGAGCAGCTGCCAGGGGCCAGGCTCACACGTTCTTCCCACCCTGGCGAGGCTGGTCTTAGCCCCATTTGACTGAAAATGGAATTTCAGAGAGGGGAAAGGCCTCAGGGCAGCCCCAGCCAGAGAGTGACCGAGTGGCACAGCTCAAGCGCCAGCGGCGGCAGTTTTCCCCGTGTGAGCCTGTGAGGACGGCAGGTGGGGGCCATCCCCACTTTCTGGATGACAGAATTGAGGCCCTGACAGCTAAAAGCACTTGCCCACAGTCTCGAACAAGTAAGATCAGGGCCAGAACGCTCACACAAGTCCTTCAAGCCCAGGCCTCTCCCTCCTGGAGGACAAGGGCAGTTTGTGGGGCCAGATGCCAAGAGAGGCTCCACCCGCTCCCCAAGTCCGCAGAGCCGCCACCACTTCCCATGTGTGAAGACATAGTAACGACGTCCTAGTTTCTGTCCCAGCTGTGTCCAGGCCCACCCCACCCCATAACAGGTGGCCTCAGCCAAACAGATCTCCCCAAGGGGGACTCAGCCCAGGGCCAAGACCCGCTGCCTTCCCTGGGCCACCGTCCATCTGGTCTCCTGTCCTGCCACTTGTCTCTTGCGAAGCTTATCGGATATGGAGACAGATGTCCTCACTGCAGCTGGAAGGCCCCTTAGACACGTCCAGGCCAACCTCCCATGAGACAAGTGGGCAAGCCAGGGCCTGGGGGAGGCTCAGCCTGGGTTGCTCTAGTCTAGCCACCGATGGGGCCCTGCTGTCAGAACTGCCCAGAGGCCCACGTGGCAAAGTGGAGTCAGGTTTTCTAGTCCTTCCTGTGTTTGCGAATTCAGTCATAACTAAATAAAGGTATTTTGTTTTTCACTTTTTGTGGGCTTAGAGACCATACCCTGGCCAGAAGTTCTTTACTGGGCTAATACAGCTGTCAGAGTGTAGATGGGCCTGCCTGGGCAGCCAGGGTGTGCACAGGCCTGTGCGGGTGACCAGAACACAAACAGGCTTGTCCGTGTAGCTGGAGTGTAGACAGGTCCACCCAGGCTGTCAGCGTGTGGACAGGCCCGCCTGGGTGGCCAGAGTGCAGATGAGCCTGTCCCAGTGTCTGTAGCAGGGACAGGCCTGTCTGAGCTGTCACATGCAGAAGGCAGAATACAAACCGGCCTGCCCAAGAGCCTGTCTCAACAGCCGCAGCGTGGCTGGGCCTTGTCCAGTGCGGACAGACCACTGTGCCCCAAGCCTGGCTCTGCTCTCCAGACAGGGCCCTGGGATCAGTCCCCATAAAAGGAACCCACTTCCTTCACTAGTCTGGTTCCCTGTGGTGAATGCTTTGCCTCAGAGAGGGGGCATACCCAAGGACGTTTCCAGACTGTCTCCCTCACTCCCCTCACCCTGGGTGCCTCCAGGAGGGCTGCAGGGCACACGGAAGGGCCCTGGCCACACAGCCTGTTCTAGATGTGCCTTGGGGAGAAGACACAGCTCTGGGGTCTGATGCCCATGAAGACGCTGATGCCCAGAGAGGAGACAGGCCCCCCCACTGAGTGACCATTCTGAGGTCACTCAGAGTGAGGAGGGCACCTGCTCCAGCCTTCCGCTCCGGAACTACTTCCATCCTTCCCCCAGGGCCATGGTCTGAGGAGTCTGGGAAGAGCCTTGACCCCAGGATACCTCCTCCCACGCAGGGCTGGGGTTGTGGGGCCACCACGAGAGCAGCCTTCCTTCGCTGAGGCCCACTCACCAGGAGAGGTGGCGTGTCACGCCACCAGCCACTCCCACCTTCTGTGGATGGGCTGTTCACCCCTTCCGTGTCACGTCTCTAACACCCTTTGAGCAGCCAAGTCTGCGCACCACAAGGCAGACGCCTGCTCTTCAGTAGGCCTGATAGGAACACACTTACACACCTCCAGTAGCCAGGAGGTCACTACTTCCTGGGCAGCTCTGCCTATCGGAGGTTCTCCCTAGCTTGGAGCTGGATACTCCCTTCCTGCGGCTGCCTCCCCCAGCTCCAGCTCTGCCCCTACGGGGCATATCTGTTACCTCTGCTCTGGGAAGTCAGCTGTGCCCCAGCTCCCAGGCCCTCCTGCAGTCCCCTCCCCACCTCTCTGGGACAGACCCCCCTTGGTGCAAAGGTGCTTTGTGACTTTCCAGGTGAGGCCTGAGCAGGCCCAAAGCCCAGCAGGTCCTTTGCTTGGATGCTTGGTTCTTGGGACACAGAGTGAGCTCTAAGGCCGAGTGTGTGGTCCCGGGACGGGACCTGCAGATTCCCACCGAGCTGACAGGCTGCACACACCACTCGGCCTCCTCACCTGCGGCCGCGCCCGTCTCCCTGGCCCTCTGCCTGTGCAGCTGCTCTGGGGGCCCCAGGAACTGACGTCTGCACTGATTCCTGCTGGTCTGGCCAGCACGCTGAGGTGCTTGCGTCCTGCCCACCCAACCCCACTGCCAGCCCCGCACCTGGCAGGAAACACACACAGACACGGCCACAGGCTGCAGGGACAGGGATAATGCTTTTATATTAGTTTTCTGTAACAAGAAAAATCAGCTTTGAAATTTTTATCATTTTTTTCCTTGAAAAAAAATAAAAAACCAAAGGCACCCAGAACTTCCCACGAGCCTAAAGAATAAAGACGGTGTCTCAAAGGTGTGGCTGGGCCCTTCCTGCCTGGCCCGGCCCAGCCCACGGCCTCCGCCTCACTCCTGCCCAAGGCCCCAGCAGCACCCGGAGACTCGCCAGTCCAGCCTCGGTGGGGCTCGCGCGTCAGGAAAGTGCCTGTGGCCTACCAGCGTGTGGCAGGGAGGGGCTCTCAGCAAAGTGACTGCCCCAGCACCTGGGAGGACAGGGTGGCCGGGCCAGGGCAGTAGTCCTGAAGGTTCCTGCCCCCAAAGGGAGGCAAAGGAACAAAAGCCAGCTTTTGTGAGTTCCAGAGGGTGGCAGGCACCTGGCCAGAGCACAGAGATAACCCTGTGTCTTCTCCGGGGGACGGACGGACAGATGCACTGGGCAGACGGCGAGCTGCTCTGGCCAGTTCCCGCTGGGGGCAAGAGCTGTTGGTGGCATAGGCCCTGGAGGGCTGTTTGCACATGACTGTGTATGTGTGTGCGTACACACATGGACACACGAGTACATGTGTCAGCAGGGAAGGTAGCAGGAGCCTGTGGTGGGGGCAGGGTCAGACCCTCCGAGACTGCTGACTCAGAGAGCACGGCAGTGGTGCGGCTGTGGGCGGAGAGTGCGACGGTCTGGGGGGGGGTGTGGAACTGGCTGTGTGTGTGGCCGAGCTGAGTGTGTGTGAGACGTGCTTTCTGCACGTGTCTGGCTGTGCTCAGGCTGTGTTGTGTGCGATGCCCCATGGGTGCAGCGCTGGGAGTGACCATGAGTGTGGCAGGAAGGGGGTTCACAGGGCACAGGCGTGTGCTGCAGAAAGGAGTCCGGTGGTCCACTGTCCTGCAGAACACGTAGGAGAGTCAGGATCCAGCTCAGAGCAGACCCACCAGCCACAACCAGCTTGGAGGGAGGTCCCACCTGAGGGGAGCCCTGCTTGGAGGGGCTCTGGAAAGGCCAGGCTAACTATGAGGGGGAAGGGAGTTGCCCTGGGAGTCCAGAGCAGCAGGGCTGCCTGCTGGGAGGTGCTCCTGCCAATGTGGGTGGCCTAGTGTGCACCAGAAGGCCTTGGGTCCCTCCCAGGGCCCCGTTCAATTGACCGGCCTGTGGCCAATGTCCTCCAGAGGGCGCAGACTCTCATCCATCCCAGGATTCCGCAGCCTCCCTTGTAAAGGCCATAGTGTCCTCACTGAATGGCCAGTCACCCTGTCGCTGACCCCTGACTCCGGGTGAGGACAGCCCCTCTCCGCTGGAATAACCTCCCCACGCACACTATGTCTTCAGCCTGGGCCCCTCGCCTCAACTCCCTCTGCCATCTGCCCATGGGGTCCTCAACAGCCCCTCAGGCTCCTCTCTGCCCAAGGCCAGCATCCTGACAGTGGCCTATCGACCTCCTGGCTACACCCTGGCCCTGTGTCCCGCCCCCCACACAGCTCACAAAAACTAACCCGCAGTAGCCCCCGGCTAGCCAGCACGTGCCCCTTCTCCAACAGCCCCCTCCGAGTCCCTGCTCACCCGCCCCTCCATCTGCACCTGCTTCCCTACCCAGCCTGACCCCCAGGCCCCACGACTTCAGCCACTCTCTTGCCAGTACTCCCAACTTCCTTGTTCCTTGCCCTCCAGTCCTATACGCCTGCTGAAAACCCAGCCCTGGATGGATCCAGTGGTCTCTCTTCTCCACACCCCCAGTCTGGGCACCTGCTACTGCACAGAGAAAACAGAAGGCCGAAGGCATTGGGTTGACGTGACTGTGCGTCCAGCCACCAAGCCACTGACCAGCCTGTGACTACACCTACTTGGCCCTCCAGCCCTCCCGTCACAGTGGAAGAAGCTCTGACCCTCCTGCCAAAGCCAGCCCCTCCCACCGTTCCCGTCCCCGCAGGGGCCCTCACTCCTAACCCTCCTTCTGTGTCGTTAACTCCCCCGACCCAACACACACGGCCTCTTCCCATCAGCATCCGAGCCAGCTCCACCCCTCAAGAGAGGCATCGAAGGAAGAGAGCCCTTTCTGAACTCCACACCCCCTTCCCATTACCACCCTCTCCCTCATCTCCTCACAGCCAAACTTCTTAGAAGGATCGTCTATACTCCCTAGATCCACTTCCTTTCCAGCCACTCTCTCCACCCCATCTCCCCCCGCAGCCACTCCGACAAAGTCACAGATGACCCCTGTGTGGATAAATTCAGTGGCCCCCAGCAGTGCTCAGTGCCCTCAGCCTTTCGGCAGGAGTGACAGGGTTGATTCTCCCCATTTTTGAAGAAGCTGGTGCATGTACATATCACATGTGCATGCGTGTGTGCACATACGTGTGCATGTGAGGGCCTGTGTGCATGGATATGCATGGATGTGCATATGTTAATGTACTCAAATGCATGCACACGTGTGCATATATGTATATACATACTCTATGCCTGCAAATGTGTCATGGAGTACAAGCATGTGTGTATCTCTGTGTGCATGTGTGTGGTATATGTTCTGTGTGTGCTTTGTGAATGTATTGCATGTTTAGACGTGCATATAAATATGTGTTGGCGCATATGTGTACATTTGTGTGCGTGTGTGGGTGCTTGTGTTACATACATGTGCAAACTCCCTCTGCGCATGGCAGTCTGGTTTTCCTACCTCCTTTCCTACCAGCTCCATCTCAGTCTCCTCCGCAGCCTCCCCTCCCACTGTGCCCGCCCCCTCACTCACTCCCCTAGCAACCGCCCCAGCCCCCTGCAGCTTCAGAGACTGAAGGCTGACAACGCCTGGAAATCCAGTCTCCAGCCCCAGAACCAAGTGTCCAACCCCCCACGCCCAGGGAAGCTCCCATCACGGCTCTCATTACCCTGGATTAGAACCCTCTGGCATGCGCAGGCCTCCTGTGAGCTTGCTGTCACACCCGAACCTCTCAGCCAGGGTCCGGTGTGTCCCAGGTGCTCTCATAAATTTGCAAAATGAACACAGGGTGAAGAACGGACAGAAAGACCCTAGACTGGGTTCAGGGACAGGACAGTTTGGTGAGGAGAGGTGAGTGCTGTCCCCACACAGACCACCTACCTAGGTCAGATCTGTGTCACCTTGCCACTATCTCGTTTCCTCTTCCTCCTCATCCTCCTCATCCTCTTCTTCTTCCTCCTCCAAGCGGCCTCGGTCCTTGGAAACGTCACCAAACTCAAAGTTGCCTTCAATGTCTAAGACCTGCAGGTGCTTCAGCCTCCGGAAGGCGCTGTCCACCACAGAGCCCACGGCCAGCTTGTTAAACCTGTGCGAGCCGTCCAGGCAGGGTCAGTGCCAGGAGCCCAACCCCCAGAGTCCCCTGTCTACACCCCCAGAAGGTGAAGGGGGAGGGAAGGTGGCACAGAGAAGAGAAGAGGCGCTGTGTGCGATGGAAAGCACAAGTTGTTCAGGGTAGCCACCGCCCAGGACTGGGGCTGGTGTGGGGCCAGTCCCCTGCAAAGCAAGGGGTCCCTGTCTGCATACACTGTCACTGCTATGTCAGGAGCGGCAGCTCCAGGGCTCTGTGCCCACCTCTGGCATCTATCCCAAGACCTGAGCCTCTTGGGCTAGCCAGCCTGGTGTCACCGAGGTGCCTGGCGTGGCATGATACAGAGTCATGGGACAGGCCAGGGCACACTGAGCATAGGAAGGTGGAGGCAGGGGCTCTGATCTCAGGACCCTCAGCTCTCTACCTCAGCTCCCCTGCAGAAGCCTGAGGCATGTGTCACACCACCCAATGTCACCAAGCCCTGGCCTCGAGGCCACAAAGCCCCTGGGAGTGCACCTCTGCTCTGCTCTGTCTCCCTCTCTGATCTGGGGGAGGGGTGGTGGGAGGTGCTGGGAAGAACCACCTTGGCTCTGCTGCAGGGAAGTCCCTCAGATCCTCCGGGAGCGGGGTCCTCTGACTCATTCCGAACCCCACCCCCATCCCCACAGCCCAGCCAGGACCTGCACATCTCTTCCCGGATGTCTGTGGACACAGCAGTCACCTGTGCTCTCTGGGCCTTGGCTTTCTCAGCTATAAATCGGGAAGATGTTGCCTTCCTGCCACACTAACACTAATAACACCCGTGTGCAATGGTTTTTAAAGTTTCCAAAGCCCTTTTACAAACCTACAAACCATATCAGGCTTGGCCAGGACTGTCCCCACCCTTGAGAGCTGAGAAAACAGAGGCTCGGCGGGGTCCCGTGACCTATCCATGGTCACACAGCCAGTCAGTGGTGGAACCAGTGATGTTTGAACACTGACCTCCACCTGCAACTGTTCCCAGGTGCCTCAAATATCCCTCCAGAGCTGGGGCAGGCCCCAAGGGGTCTATGAGGGGCCACTGGGACCTCCTACCTGAGAAAGATGCCCTTGAGGTTGGGTGTAGAGTCAAAGGCATTGGCAGGAACGGTGCTAATCTTGTTGTTCTGCAGGTACAGGTACTCGAGTGACTCGGGGAGCCCCTCGGGGATCTCTGTAAGCTGGTTCCCAGCAATGTCCAGCAACTGCGGGGGTGACCAAGGGAGTCAGGGACTCCCACCTGTGCAAAGCACTTAATAGCTTATAAAACCCCCAGCAAGCCCCTAGCTTATCTAAATCTAATGATAACCCTGCTGGGGGCAGGGAAGAGGAAGTCTTTAACTATCCCCATTTTTCGGGTGGGGAAACAGAGGCTCAGAAAGGTTGAGCGATCTGTCCAAGGCCACACAGCCTGTAAGAGGCTGGAACCCAGTGCCCCTGACTCCAAACCCTTGTTAATTACTGTCTTTCCTATCCAGCCCCTCTGCCTTCCTACATGAATTCACAGCCCAGACATTTGGGTGTCACGGTCCTCCCTTCTTAAAACACTTGTTACGCCTGTCAGACTAAAGACTTCAGACAGGCAGCGGCCAGGGATCCTCCAGCCTTCGAATCTCACCCCACTGGCCCTGGATGGGAGGCACGTGGGTGGGGTTGCTCATTTATGGGCCTCGGGGGACAGTGTGCAGGAGCTGGGAGTGAGGGTGTGAGGCCCACAGTGACCCCAGCACAGGCCAGGTCCCAGGCTGGTCAGTCTCAGAGTCATCACGTGCTGGGGTCCAGGAGCCGGCAGTCAGGGAGGTGGGGATGGGTTTCCCAGGGAGCAGGACAAGAGCAGTGTCAGGAGACCAGAGCGGGGAGGGGGGGCAAGGGCAACATATGTAACCTAAACATCTGTACCCCCATAATATCTTGAAATAAAAAAATATATATAAAAAAATAAAAATAAATAAGAAAAAAGGAGACCTGAGTGTGCGCTGGCTCTGAGGCCACCCTTTCCAACCCACACACCTGTGCAGCCACAGGGGGTACTCTGGTCTCTAAGCTCCCTTCCTCACACCCAGAGGCTGGGGTTCAGGGCCAGGAACTGGGAACGGTGAATCCATAGAGCCAGGCAAGTCAGCATCAGGATTCGAGGGGAGCACAAGCTTCATCCTTAGGGAGCCTCCCTGCCACCTCCCTACCCAGCAGAGCTCCCTGCCTCCCACCACGTGGCCAAGCACTCAGTGCCCTCCACACGTCTCTCCCTCAGCATTTCTTCATGACATGTCAAACACCCTTAGTGCCCATGGGCACAGGGGACAGGGAACCCACTGAGACACTGCTACTGTCAGGAAGCCAGTCTGGCAGGGGAGATGGACACAAAATACGACAATGACGAGCCTGTGGGATTGGGCTGTGATGAGGAAGTGCAGGGGAGGGTCCTGACCCAGCCTTGGGGCAGGGGAAACTTTCCAGGGGAGTAGAAGGCAGGCGGCACAGGTAGGGGCTCCGAAGTAGCAGGAGGAGCTGCCTGTAGAAAGATCCAGCATGAGGAAGAGTCGCCTCCCTCACCAGACATCCCTGGTCCAGTCCCAGGGAGGCATCTGTCCTGCCACCATCAGTGGAGGGGTGGGGAGGGGAAGGTCCTAGAGAAGGTGACTCCTGGGCGGAGTCCTAAGTACGTGCTCCAGAAGGGCAGGGGCCTCCATCTGCCGTATCCCCGCTGGGCCCTGGTCCTAGACCTGTGTCTGGCACGCTGGGGCTTGGCGCAGGCTTGTGGAATGAACGAGTGAACAAGTAGTTGTCCCCAGGGAAGAGGGGCCAGCATGAGCTGGGAGCTGGGGCAGAGCAGGCCTCAAAGGCCACAGCAAGGGGTCTGGCTTGGGTTCTAAGGAAATGGGGAGCCACAGAAGGGTTCTGGGCAGGAGCACGAGACAGGCATTTGTTTTTCAAGCTGCTCTTGACTGCGCGTGGAACACAGCAGTGGAGGGCTCCTCAGAAGCTGAGGTCCGGGCGGCCTGGTCTCAGACGCAGGCTGCAGGGATGTGGTGGCAGAATGATAGGGTCAGGCGACGAGGAGGGGCTGTTGGCAGGGGCGGTGGTGAAAAAGGGGATGTTAAGGGGGCTTCCAGGCTTCTTGCGGGCACCTGGTAGATGTCGTCTTGTCCCTTCAGTGAGTTAGAAAGTGCAGCAGGAGGAGCAGACGTGGAGAAGGGGCTCCTAAAGAATGTGTGAGAGAGATGGCACAGGCCACAGCGATGGCGACGGGATACTGGTGTCTGGTGCTCAGCAGGGGGGTCTGGGGGAGGAGAGGCCCCCACTGACCCTGCAGGAACAGCTGCCCCCCCCTACCCCCACCCTGCTCCACCGTCCAGCCCCTCCTCCATCCTCTGCACCCTCTGGGCCTCTCCCCTGCACTCTGCTCAGACACCCCGACCTTGCAACAACCCATTCGACTTCCACAGACCGTTCAGCCATCCCTCCGCAGGCACTGGCTGGGAGCCTGCCATGCACAGGGCTGGGTCCAGCCGTGACACAACAGCCTCAAGGCCTGCTCCTTACTCTAGTTCCAGCAGTTGGCAATAAACAAGCAAACAGACAACGGGAAGAGATGAGGGTTATAAAGAAAAACAAGACAGAGGAAGGCCACAGGGTGAAGGAAGACCTCCCAAGGAGGTGACATTTGAGCAGAGCCCTGAGGACATCCGGGGCACAGAAGACAGCAATGCAGAGGCCCTGAGCTTCTCAGGTCCGGGTGAGCTGGGCAGGACCTGGTAGGGCCAGCAAGGAGCCACTGGAGTGGCTGTCAGTCCCTGACCTGGCAGCACCTTGTCCTCCTGCCCACGTTCTCTGATGAATTTCTCTTTCCAGGATGCTCATAGAGTTGGGAGGTTTCACCCGTTACCAAAGGAGGCTGGATTCGTGGGCCCAGACATCCCTGCCTGACTCTGACCACAGCAGTCACACCCACCGACCAGCACCAGGATGCAGGAGACTCCCCTGCCCCTAGCCCTCTGCAGACTGACGAGGTCAGCCCACCGCCACCCCACCGTCTCCACCTAGAGCCCCAGCCTTCTCCCAGCACCTATTCCTGTCCCTGCAGGTGGGTAAGCCTGACTCTCCCATGCCACCCAAACTGCCCCCAGTCCTCCTGAACCACAGGCCCTGCCTGCAGCCCTGACCACCCCTTAGCGCCACAGCCCTGCTCAATCCTGCATCTGTAGGTGGTGAGCTCAGCCTGGCCACACCAGCTGTATACCCGCAGGTAGGCTGGGCTGACCCAGGCATGCCAGCCACACTCTCTGTGTAGCCCACCTCCCCCTACCCAGCCCCTCCAGCCACACCTGAAGGTGAACGCGCTCAGGCTGCCCGTACCAGAGGAGGCTGCCTGACTGCCCAGCTCTCCTGACTTCCCGCCCCTTCACCCGGCCCCAGCAGATGGGTGGGCTCAGGGCATCCACACCAGTACTGCCCCTCACGGGCACGGCCCCGTCCTCTCCAGTCCCCCTTACCTGCAGACCAGCGAGGTCCACCCAGGCGCGGGGGCCGAGGGCCCGGCTGCGCAGTCGGTTGCCGGTGAGGTAGAGCTCACGCAGCTGGGCCATGCCCGCCAGCGCCCCGCGCGCCAGGGCAGCCAGCTCGTTGCGCTTGACCTTCAGCACGTGCACGTTGCGGGGCAGCCCGGGCTGCAGCGTGTGGAGCCGGTTGCCGGACAGGTCCAGCGAGCGCAGCAGGCGCAGCTTGCGGAAGGCGTCGCGGTGCATCTGCTGGCTGGTGATGCGGTTGTAGCTGAGGTTGAGCTCCTCCAGGAAGTAAGTGGTGGCGAAGTCGTCGCGGCCGATGCCGGTGATCTGGTTGTGCAGGATCATGAGGGTGCGCACGCGGCGGGGCAGGCCGCTGGGCACGCGCTCCAGCGCATTGTTGTACAGATGCACCGTGTGCAGCCGCTTGAGGCCCTGGAAGGCCCGCGGGTGGATGCCGTGCGCGCGCAGCTGGTTGCTGTGCAGCAGCAGGTACTCCAGGCTGCGGATGGGCGTCAGCACGTCGGCGTCCACGCGCTGGATGGCGTTCTTCTCCAGGTGCAACAGCACCAGGCTGCGTGGCAGCCCTGCCGGGACCCGCGTCAGGTTGTTGCTGGACAGATCCAGGTACTCCAGGCTGGAGAGCTTCCTGCGGGAGGGAGGGAATTAGCATGGCTGGCAGGAGCACACAGTGCGCTTGTTTCCACCATTTTCCCAGGAGAAGTAGCAGGGGAACGGCTTCTCGTTCATCCCAGCTCTGCCACTCCGCTGACTGGGGCCCTCCGTCCTCTCTGAGCCTCTCACGGGTTGGCTCAATGATACGTTGGTATGGAAGGCTCTAGCATGGTTTCTGACACATAGGAGTTTATTCAGAGACCACTGTTTAACCTTTTGGGAGCCTTTTATGGCTATCCTGGGCCTTAGAAAATGGAAATATATTTGCTTTCAACAAGAATGCTTGAGTTTGCATTTCGTACCAAGAAGCCAGACTCTGCAAACACTTCCTTGCCTCATTGGACTCTTGGCAGGCCTTCCCTATACATATTATTTGTTCTTAGGAACGGAAATGTCCACAGAGGCGCAATCCTCAAAGTTCCTTCCCCAGTGAAACCGACCAGAGGAGGTGGGCAAGGCATGTGTGTGAGAGGGTGTGGCTGGCTGGTGGCCCCAAGAGGAGCTTCCTGGGCACATGGTCACACTGAGGATCTGGTGAGATGGGGACTCACCAGAAGGTCTCGTTGTCCAGGCCCTCGTCAGTCAGGTAGTTGTTCTGCAGGTACAGCTCACGCAGGTTGCTCAGCTCGCTGAAGGCCCCTGGTGGGATCTTCTCCAGCTTGTTGTTCTGAGGGTGGGAAGGAAGGGAGGGGAGTGTGAGGGTAGGCCAAGGGCAAGGTCAGGCCCTCAGGATGAGATATGGCGAAGGGTCTGGGGAGCCACCGGGAGGGGAGCCAGGCCCGGAGCATCCCGGGTGTGGTGCTGACAGCTCCCCACACAGAAGCCCCACACCAAAGGCCAGGTGCCCAGGCTTCTGCACAGTGGACTCTGTGCTCTCAGCCCCACAGCCCCACTTGGGCAGTGCCTGTGCCCATATGGGCCTGAGCTCCTCCCCCTGCAGGTCCCTGCCCCGGTGCCCTGGCCATGGGGTCTACTTTCCCCCCTCCCTTCCCTCTCCCCTGCCCACCTTGAGGTGCAGCTTGTACAGGGCAGGCGGCAGGTGCTTGGGCACATGGCGCAGGAAGTTGCTGGACAGGATGAGGATCTCGACGTTGCTGGAGCCATTGAACATGTTGTCCGGCAGCCCGGCATCCGCCAGCTTGTTGTTATGCAGGTACACAGACCTGGAGTCGAGGCACAGGTCCTCACCCCACCTGGGCTCCCCTACTGCTTAAGCCGGCTCACCTGGTGAGCCTCCAAACCCTTGCTCAGGCTAATTCTGGGGCCCAGGACCCTCTCCTCCCATCCAAAACCAAGGGTGCAGTTAGATGAGCCTCAGACCCTGCCCACGGACCAGAACCAAGGACCAGAAGGGGCAGTGCCCTACCAGAGGTGGTCCCATAAGTTAGTGGCAGAAATAGCATTTCCTGACCCCTAGTCCAGGCTCCTCCACACCTTTCAAGGTTCTCAGTTGACCCCCAGCTCTTGCAGCCCAGAATCCTTCCCTCCCTCTCGGCTCCTGCATCCCTGCCTGTCACCCCCATGTAGTCTGGCTTGGAGTTCCGTAGGGCTTCCTGAACACAGGGCCCATCCCTATCTGCCTCTTTGTCCCTGGTGCCCAGCACAAGGCCTGTCTCAGAGGAGGTAGCCCTCATTCATTCAGCAAATATATAGTGAGTATATTATATAATGTGTTAAATATATATGCACATATACGTGGACTATTTATATAAACAAATAAATATATGCTATGTGCCAGGACTGTTCTAGACTCCGAAGACCTACCCATGGGCACAACCAACAAGACTCTGCCCTCATGGAGCTAACATACTAGAAGGAGGGGACAGGGACAAGATGGATGTGTATAAGATATAGCTCAGTCTTGCTGTGCAGCCTCTCTTGCGCCTCAGCCTTCTCATCTGTGGGATGGGGCCATGCACAGTGACCCTAGGTCCTCATGTGGACAGAGAGAGTCAAGAGAGATGACAGATTGAGGGACAAAAGCAGTGCTGGTGTTTCCAGCCCAGCCTCCTTCCTGGAGGAGGCTCCACTGCAGCCCCCACCCCACCCCAGCACCACCCTGCCCTGCTCGCACACCTGTGCCGGGGCGCTCACTCCTCCCAAGGCAGCTCCAGCGAAGGGCAGCTCTGCCTGTTGGAAGATGCTTCCCTCCCCTAGGGGCTGGGAAGTGGGGGGACATCCTCCCCCAGCTCCCCACAATTCCTGCAAGCAACACTGTCCTTGCCTCCTGGACCAGTCCTCCTGTGCTCCTCCAGCCCCTGGGTGTCGCCCACTGCATGGCAAGCCCCTCCTCCAGGGCCTGTCTGTGCCTCACACTGGATGGGCAGCCTTCACCTCAGCCCCTCCCCTTTCCCCAGCCCGACCTCAGGGTCATCCCCCTGACCTCTGACCTCAAGTTTGGCTTCTGGCCAAAGGTGAGCCCGTAGATCTTGGTGAGATAGTTGGCAGCAAAGTCCACACTGATCAGGGCGTTTGGCAGGAATCGGGGTGCCAAGGTCAGCTGGAAAGGGAAGCGTTGGGGCCAAAAGACCACTGGAGGAGCAGAGGCCAGCCCTGGGTCCCACTGCCTGCCACTCATGAGGGCCCCTTCCCTGTGTCTTCCCTGCAACCAGGGCCCTCTTTCTAAAACGGAAACCTGTCCCGCTACCCTCATGGAACAAAAGTAAAACCTTCCTGGCTCTCCCCAACCCTTAACTTGGCATTCAAAGCCCTTTGGACCTATCCCCTGCCTGCCCAGCCTCCAGGGTTAACCTGGGTGGGTGGGCGAGGGGTAGCAGCAGGTGTGGCGTTTAAAGGCCGCTATGAGGACAACAGGGAGGCAGGTGAGGAGGCAGGAGTCCAGGTGGGCCAGTGCCCATGGGGACTGGGAACCGGCAGTGGGCCTGCCCCTGGGTGAGGAGCCAGATCCAGACACACTCCTGGTTGTGGCTGGGACCAGTGATGCCATAGATGGCTGGAGATGCCCTTTACAGCAAGGGGAAGGTGGAGGGGGATTCGGTTTGGGGGCTATGGGCAGGAAGCAGTGTTCTACTTCTGTTAGACTCGAGGGAGCTGTCAAGGAGGCAGGCGATCTTTGAGTCTGAGCCAGAGGATGAGAAAGGGTTGGAGACAGCCATTGGACATGGCCCTGATGCAGATGGGAGTCAAAACCTGGGAGAGGACGGGTCACCCCAGGAGAGTTCAGAGAGAGAAGGGGAACAGAATGCCAGAGCAGACCAAATATTTTGAGCTTTAGTGCATTTGTGCTTTCACTCATGCTGTCCCTTCTACTGCAGAGCCCCCCTCCCCAGGCTGGAATTCTTTTACCCTTCATGGCCCTGCTCAAAGGCCATCTCTTCCAGGAAGTCCTCCAAGTGCCTCCTCCCCGGTGGGGACAAACTCTACCTCCTCTACACTCCTGTAGGCTTTGGCCTCTGTCTTCATCCTCTGACATACTCTGATGTCCTGAGTTACAGGCAGGGGTCTGTGTCTCCCTCACCCCCCACCCAGGGCCATGTCTGAGCAGCAATGGGGACCCACTGGACAGCCCAGAAAAAGCCCTGGTGAAAGTTTATGGAACTCAGGGAAGACAACTCCAGGACAGGCAGCACATCCCCACCTGCCTTGAGCCCCTCACCTTGTTGTTGGCCAGGTACAGGTAATTGAGGTTGGTCAGATGTTCAAATGCCTCCTCTGGGAGCCCTTCAAAGGACAGGCATCGGTCAGGGCCCTGGATGAGGGGGACGCTACGAGGGAGCACAGTGAGCGCCCACCCCACTTCAGGACAGAGGAGGTGGAGGCAGCTCGGATCCCTTCCCAGTTGGTCCCAAGGTGCCTGCCCAACCCCATTTTTTTCCTCCTTGCTCATCATACAAGCCCAAGCTCAGAGGAACAAGCAGTTAAGTGTCTGCTGAGGGACTGAATGATTCCTCACCCTGAGTGGGGATGATCCTCGTAAGGGCACGCCACCAGCAGAAGACCCAGCCTCAGCCCTTCCTGCCAGGAAGGAGTCCTCCCCTCAGGGACAGCCCCAGAGGGCTCAGAGTCCCTTTTCAGCTTGGGCAGGTGGGGCTGCGCTAGGAATGGCTGCATGCAGGGCAGAGCTGTGGCCTCCGCCACCTGGCTCACCCTGCCCCATCTGGCAGATGCAGCGTCAGGACTGGGCTGTTACTGGGCGCCTGGCCAGGCTGGCCTTTCTCCAGCCCTGAGGCTGGCCTCTGACTCTCATTTCCGGGCTCCAAGACCCCCGGACGCTGGGCCTCACCCAAGTATCTAACAAGAGGGAACAGTTACATAAACTGTACGGCGTCTCTCCACGGAATACCCCGCTGCCGCTGTGTGAAATGATGGGGAGAGTTTTCAGCAACATGAGAAATGCTTCTGAACTACTTGCTGGGGTTAAAGTATCTATAATGTGGGTTCAGCTTTGGGTTTAATAACACACAGGAAAAAAGACTGGATTCGGGCCGGGCGCGGTGGCTCATGCCTGTAATCCTAGCACTCTGGGAGGCCGAGGCGGGCGGATTGTTTGAGCTCAGGAGTTTGAAACCAGCCTGAGCAAGAGCGAGACCCCGTCTCTACCAAAAATAGAAAGAAATTAATTGGACAGCTAAAAATATATAGAAAAAATTAGCCAGGCATGGTGGCGCACGCCTGTAGTCCCAGCTACTCGGGAGGCTGAGACAGTAGGATCGCTTGAGCCCAGGAATTTGAGGTTGCTGTGAGCTAGGCTGACGCCATGGCACTCGCCCCAGGCAAGAGAGTGAGACTCTGTATCAAAAAAAAAAAAAAAAAAAGACTGCATTGGATTGTGGTGATAGCTGCACAATTGCATAAACTTACTAAAACTCATAAAATTATACCTTAATATTAGGTAAATTTTATGGCATACAGATTATATCTCAAGAAAGCTGCTTTTTTTTTTTTTTTTTTTTGAGACAGAGTCTCGCTTTGTTGCCCAGGCTAGAGTGATTGCCATGGCATCAGCCTAGCTCACAGCAACCTCAAACTCCTGGGCTCAAGCGATCCTCCTGCCTCAGCCTCCCGAGTAGCTGGGACTACAGCCGTGCACCACCATGCCCGGCTAATATTGTCCATATATTTTAGTTGTCCAGCTAATTTCTTTCTATTTTTAGTAGAGATGGGGTCTCGC
>CAUYSK010034613.1:0-21932 GCA_963575035.1 Avahi laniger
TGGGAGGATCAAGGTGGAGGGAGGATCAAGGAGGAGGGAGGAGGAGGACCGAGGAGGAGGGTCGACCAGAGAGGCTAGGGAGGACCAGAGAGGAGGGAGGATCAAGGAGGAGGAAGGACAAGGAAAGAGGGAGGATGAGGAAGGAGGGAGGATCAAGGAGGAGGGAGGAGGGAGGACCAGGGAGGAGGGAGGAGGGAGGACCATGGAGGAGGGAGGACCAGGGAGGAGGGAGGATCATGGAGGAGGGAGGACCAGGGAGGAGAGAGGACCATGGAGGAGGGAGGAGGGAGGACCAGGGAGGGAGGAGGAGGGAGGACCAGGGAGGAGGAGGACCGAGGAAGCCAATAGAAACTCCACAGCAGAGGCGACAGAGGCCCGGCAGGGTGGGGCAGCGGGTGGAGAAGGAGCTGGGTTCTGGCCTATCCTGAGGGCGGTGGCTCAGCCTGTTCGGGCTGCGACGTCAAGATGCCGGTGTGTCCGGCTTGTAAACCAAAAAATTAATTTCTCACAGTTCTGGAGGCTGGAATTCCAAGATCAAGGGCCCCAGAGCAGGCATTTTATAGATTTTTACCTTATTTAACCCACAGTGATTCACTGAAGCAGGCACAACGAACCACATTTTACAGGTAGGGAAACCGAGGCCCAGGAATGTTACGGATTCCCTGGGGGCCACCTGTTGGAAGCAGCAGGAACCTGATCCACACCCGGGTCGTGGCGCCTGCGTCACTGGAGAGCGGCAGCCTCCCGCCCGAGGAGAGGCCTGTGCGGGAAGGATTCCGCAGAGGGCTCCCGCTTAGCTCCGACGCGGACGTCAGTCAGAGACCTGCCCAGACAATTCATTCTTCCCCAAGGACACGCGCTGCAAAGAGCAGCCCTGCACCGTCAGATGAGAACTTATTCCTCGTGGCAGAGGCCAAACACCGCGGAACTCGGGGGAAAGGAAGCACATTATGAAGATGACTGTGAGTCTGAAAAGTGTTGGTAATCCCCATGTTCGTAGCCGAGACTTTTCGATGCTCTGACACCTTTCTGCTGGAATTTCTCTCAGTGACCATCTGTGCTCTCATCCTTGCGAAAGCAGATCAGCCAACGCGATTTTCCCTCAGCTCCGCGCACCGTCTCCAAAAGAGATTAAGCATTGCTGAGCCGTGAACAAAGGAACATTCGGTTCTACAGAGAAGGGACAAGTCTTTATTTGCCTAAAAAAGATTTGCGAAAGAGAAAATCACATTGCTTAAGTCATAACAATGTGAGGATTTAAAAAAAAAAAAAAACACCAAGGGATTAACTTTCTCCTTAATTCCCCAAGACATTTCTTTGTCATTTCTGCGAGGGAGACGCCCAGTGGTCAGCACGAAGGCCAGTTGCGGAGTCCGCTCACGGCCAGTGACGTGGTCACCAAGCTGAACCTCCCTCAGCCCAGTTTTGAACTGTCTACCGCATCCTTTCTCAGCCAGGGTTCCACGGGAGAGGGAAGCCCTCGGAAAATGATTCCAGTGACTGCCATCTTGCTTAGCCCGGGGTGGCGGCGTCAGCACAATCTGCCCAGGAGAGCAGCTCTCTGGTGCCTCCCGTGGAGCCTGGGGCAGGTGGCTCATCCTCCCAGCTTGCTGAGCAGGGGTGTGCTACTACGGCGTCTCAAGGGTAATTGTCTGGGGCTCATCACAGTTATCAGCAGGAAAACACAACAGATTCTTGTTTGACTGTTTCGTGATAACAGCCTAGAAACCCGGTCACCGTCCCGCGGATGTTGGACTAAAACTGCAAATGTCGTCATATGCGGATAGTCAGAAACAAGGTTTTTCTCAGAGTTTTTTGATTAACGCCCTGGATCTTTCGCTATTAATGACTTAGAAGAAAGATAGAATCTCTTCTTGGTTGTCTTTTTAAATATATATTCACCAGCAGATCGTGGGACAGAACCTAGGACCGGGCGGGGTGTCCTCAGGCAGCACTTTGAGTCTCACTCAAGACGAGGGATCGGACGACCGTTCCTTTGGTGGTGGGAGTAGGTCTTCCCACCCACTTTCTGGACCCTGCGCGAGGATATTTAGTGTGGGGTTGGATTCCGGTGGGACAGCCGCTCCTTCCGTCGCCCACGTCACCCCCTGGGGCAAACCTCTGCTCCATCCTTCCCATTCCTGCCCAGTGCCCTGCGATCCATGACCCTAGGGCAGGGGCGTGTGGGACAAGCGTGGCCACAGACGGCCCCTCTGTTTGGAGGGGACCTGGGGGCCGGTGTGAACTGGGAAGACCCCACAGAGGCGTCTGCTCCTTGTCTCAGAGGGCTCAGCCTGTCACCCTCTGGTGGGGGAGAAACCCAAGCACGTTTTATTTAAGTCTCACAGAGGCCAAGACAGTAGCAACAGAGAGAGCAGGACCAGGACCTGCAGTTCAAAGAGCCACACGGAATCCTTCACTGGATATGAGCTTCAATGGAAGGGCTGAAACTATGAAATTCTTACAAGAAAACACAGATGTAAATTTTCATGACCTTGGATTAGGCAGTGGTTCCTTAGATACCACACCAAAAGCACAAAAGTAACAAAAGAAAAAATAGATAAACTGGACACCATGAACGTTAAAAACTTTCCTGCCTCTGGGCTTGCTATTCAGAGTACAAAGACAGTCCAGAGAATGGGAGAAAATGTCTGCAAATCAGGTGCCAGATAAGGACCTAGTACCCGGAATATATAAAGAGCTCTTACAACTCAACAATAAAAAGACAAATAACCCAGTTATTAATAAAAGACGGGGCAAAGGAACTGAATAAACGTTTCTCCAAAGAAGACACAAAAGGCCAACGTCACATGGCAACATGCTCAGCCTCTGGCCCTCTGTGCCCCCCTGTGACAGTCTCCTGAGGCCACTGCCGGGCGTGGGGGGCTGCGGGCCGGGCGCTGCATGGGGCCTCGCGAGGCACGTCCCTCCTTCCTCCTGGCCGGGTGGCCACACGTCCTGCCTGGGGTGTGTCAGGGGCTTCTAAGCCAGCCGTGGCCCTCAGTCCTGCGTGGCTGTCCACAGGTGAACCGTCGTTGTCTGTGACGTCTGCGCCACAGAGGACAGACATGGCGAAGGGAAAGCTGAACGCCCTACGACGCAGGAAGTTTGAGATCCTGGGCTGCCGCGGGGCTCACGTGTCTCTGCGCTCTGAGCCGAGGGACCTGCTGGGCTCTGTGTCCCTGCTGGCCACCCCTCCGGCGCTGGTCCCCAGCTCCCGACCTGCGCGGGGCTGCAGCTCGCGGCTCCCTCCACGTGAGATGACAGGCTCAGCGCCGCCTTTCTCCTTCTCTCGAGAGCTGCAAAGACGATGTCATCCCACATGAAGAGAGCACTGCGTGTGGTGTGTCTGTGTGTATGTGCATGTGCTGTGTCTTAGTGTGTGTATGTGTGTGTGGTGTGTATGTACATGAATGTCTGCACATGTGTGTGGTGTGTGTTCATGTATGTGTGATATCTGTGTGTGGGCATGTGACTTGTGTGTATGTATGTGGTGTGTATATGTGTGTGATGTGTAGGAGTGTGTGTGCATGTGCGTGGTGTATGTGTTCATGTGTGGGACATGTGCATGTGTTCGTGTGTGTAGTGTGTTCATGTGTGACGTGTGTGTGTGTGCGTGTGCGTATATGTGGTATATGTGCACGTGTTTCCAAGCCTCCAGTTGGCCATTGTAACAAAGCATCTGAGGCCGTAACTGGGCACGCGTGACCTGCTGGGAAAGGCGTCTGGTTGATGTCAGGCCTCCCTCGGTGCTGGTCCAAGGAGAACCCTGCGGGGCTTTGCTCACTGCTGTTTGACGCGTGAGCAGGAGGCAGAGACAGAGATCACGTGCACACCTAGGCCGTCAGCGCAGGGCTCTCTCGTGGAAAGTGCCGCATCCGGGGCCAGCGGAGGTCCGGTTTGTCCACGTGGCAGCTCGGTGACCTTGAGCGAGTTGCATCTGAACTTGCTGGAGGTCTGCTGTCTGCGGAGTGGGAATGATGAGCTACGCACCACTGGGCTGCATGGACCCCTCAGGTACCGTGTGCAAAGCCTGTGCATGACAGGCAGTGGCCGTTCCCAGGCTGGGCTGCCGGGGAGCTGGTTGGAGGGGGTCAAAGGGCAAGTCCTCTCGTGCTCCCAACACGCGGGCTCAGGAGCTCCGGGCAGCCGTCATCGCAGCACCTGGTCCTGCCCCCCACATGCCTCTCCCCGTGCAAGGGTCCTGGCTCCTTCTGAAAACCAGAATCTCCACAAAGTAAGGGTTTGCCAAGCCGGGGGAAGAGACGGGATTATAAACTAGTTAGAATGTAAAATCCACAAGGACTGGGATTTTTGGTGTGTTTTCCACTGCTATGTCTCCAGTGCTTCAGGACAGCACCACATAGCAGGTACTCAACAAACAGCACCCACAGCGGGCACTCGACAAGCAGCACCCATAGCGGGCACTCAACAAACAGCACCCATAGTAGGCACTCGGCAAGCAGCATCCTTACTAGGTACTTAACAAACAGCACCCCTAGTGGGCACTCAACAAACAGCATCTACACTAGGTACTCAGCAAACAGCACCCATAGCAGGCACTCGACAAGCAGCATTTATACTAGGTACTCAGCAAACAGCACCCATAGCAGGCACTCAACAAGCAGCATCACATAGCAGGTACCCAACAAACAGAACCACATAGTAAGTCCCCGATAAATATTGTTGAATAAATAAATGTGTGAATTAACAGGAGCCTCTTACCCCGTATATAAAAGCAAAATTTTCCATCACCTTTGGCACTGCTGCACTTATTTCTGCTTAAATAATTGCTCTGCTCACTGCAAGTCTTTCTTAACAATGCGTTAAATTAGGCCCTGAAGGACCCTGGCGGAATGTCATGTGATTAGTGCTCCTCAAGGTTTATATTAACCTCCCAAAATGATAAAACTGCGTTTATTTTAAGGTATTTTTTATAATTCAGATTTCTAGTACCAAAATCAGACCAACCTACCTTGAACGTGGTATGTGCATATTTAGTGTGTGTATGTGTTGTATGTGTATGTGGTGTGCATTGCATGTGTGGTGTTTGTGTGTAGTGTGTGTGTATTTGTGGTGTGTATTGTATGTGTATGTGTGTACATGTGTGTGTATGTGTGGGGTATGTGTATGTGTGGGTGTGCGTATGTGTGGCGTGTATTGCATGCACGGGGTGTATGTGTGGGGTGTGTGCATGTGTGGTGTCTATTGCATACACAGGGTGTATGTGTGAGGTGTGTGCATGTGTGTATGTGTAGGTGTGTGCATTTGTGTTTATGTGTGGGTGTGGGTATGTGTGGCATGTATTGCATGCACAAAGTGTGTGTATGTATGGGATGTGTACATATATGTGTATGTGTGGGTGTGCGTATGTGTGGCGTGTATTGCATGCACGGGGTGTGTGTATGTGTAGGTGTGTACGTGTGTGTATATGTGTAGGTGTGTACGTGTGTGTATGTGTTGGTGTGCGTATGTGTGGCGTGTATTGCATGCACAGGGTGTGTGCATGTGTGGGGTGTGTGCATGTGTGTATGTGTAGGTGTGTGCATGGGTGTGTGTATGTGTGGCGTGTATTGCATGCACGGGGTGTGTGCATGTGTGGGATGTGTGCAGGGACAAAGTGGGACATGCTCCTCCCAGGCCCCCCTGCAGCGTGCTTTCCCGTCTCCGAGGTGGGGTGGTCACCGTGTCAGTGCACACACTCACCAGAGTGGGCTGCGGTGGCTGAATGGGCCGACACATCTGTACTGTGTGGCACGGTGACACGAGGCATTGCGTATCGGCTGACAACACCTGCCGCGTGGTAAGCAGGTGACAAATGTCAGCAGAGATTGTCCTAATTATCACCGTTACCACCACTGCTGCTGCTGCCTGCAGCTGCCCAGGCGAGGCAAACGTGCCCCATGTTTGAACTGAACACCCTTTCTGTGGGGGGCACTCCCCGACTCCACCCAGTGCGTTCCTCGCCCACCCATCCCTCGTCCGACCTAGATCTCTCCTCCCCCGGGACCCGCCCACCTGGATCTTCCCCCACCTGCATACACGTCTGCCTCACCTGGACCCCCACCAGCCCATCCCTCCCCCCACCTGGATTTCGCCCCCAACTGCCTCCACCCTGCCCGCTAGTCCCACCCGACCCTGAGCCACTGGGGAGCTGCCCAAACCCCTGCAGGAGACAGGTGCCCGCCCCAGTGCCCCGGGCCCTCCGTGAGCAGCCGTGCAGCACTCACCATGCGGCATGCCACCCACGTCCCCTCCCGCCTCATCCCATGCACCACGGCGAGCTCAGGAGGGGCTCTATCTCCCTGAGCCGCTAGCTGCAAGCTGACACCCCCGCGTGGATGTGCGCTGTGTGCCGGGGCACCCACACGGTGCCCGCCTCTCTTCCTGGGGGGCTGTATGTCCTCGTTCTAAAGGATGGCGTGCTGGTCTGACCCAGCGCCCTGCCCGTGGCATATTCATTAAGGGAGAGCAGCTGCGGGGTCAGGTCTTTGGAGGGACCTGCAGGCTGGGGGCGGCTCCCTGCCCCGCCAGACCAGGCGAGGCTCTGGGGAGCTTTCTTCTTCACCCAAATCATCTCTGGGCTCCATTTCATCTTGTTTTATGCCAATAACACTTTTTTAAGAAGAAGGAAACTACTGTATTAATATTCCTTAAACAACAGAGGCACACAATGTGGGGAAAGGAGAGCTATCCCGCATGACTCTGCCACAGTGCGCCCAAACGTTTACTTGTGCACCTGTCTGTTCCCTGCATTCTCCGTTGCCATAGCGATGCTTGAGCCAGGGCTGGCGAGTGCTGGCTGGAACACATCACGGAGGGAGGCTGGGAGTCTTCGTCTCTAAGATCCCCAAACCGAGAGAGACCCTTGCCCCGTGGGTGGCCGAGGTCTCCAGGTTCTCTAATCCCAATCCTGCTCCATGTGCAGACGCCAGCGGGCTCAGGAGACCCCACCTCTGCCGTCAGCAAGGGCGCCGGACCCCATAGAAACTGGCGCCCCTGTGGAAACCGGCCTCTAGGCCTTGGCTCCCGGAGGCGACCTCTGCCCATCACAGAAGCATCGGCCTAATTACCCCAAGTGATTGTAAAAACCTGCTTCCTCCCTCTGTTTTCAGGCAAGCACAGTGGTATTCTCACACTAACGAACCAAGCGCCTGGGCCCAGACATGCAATGTCTAACCAAAGTCGCCCAGCGCCCGAGCGGTTGCGCGGGGCCCACGCTGCTCCCGTCCCCAGCGCTGCCTCCTCCTGGTCACCGCTGGTCCTCGCCTGCAGGCCGACCTGGTCCTCAGGCGTGGGTGTCTGCGCGGGTGCAAAGTTGCATCGAATCTTCTCCGAGGAACAGCCGGGACAGTTGGACCACGCATGGGTGACACTAACAAATTGCCAATTTCGTTAGGTGCCACACGGCATTGTTAAAACTTTATCTTCTGGAGACACACGTTGAGGTATTCACAGGTAAAACGGTGTGTGTGGGATTGGTCCGAAAGGACATTCTTACGAAAGGAGAAGTGGCAGGTAGAGGGAATAAGACTGACGAAACACGACGGTCATCGAAGGCAGGAGACGGATACGTGTCCTCTTTGGAGTACATGTAAAATTTTTCATGGTGCACAGTTAGAAAGAGGCGAGCGACACACAGAATAAAATAGGAACCACCTGCAGGCTCGTCCCAGGCGGTAGTTCAACGTGTGCCCCACACGCCCACCGCGCGTCCGCTCTGTGTCGGCTCCGCGCCAGTGAGCAGTGCCCCGAGGCTGAGAGGGACACGGGGCGGCTCTCAGAGGAATATCAAAGCAAAAGTGTGGTTTTCGTAGTCAACGAAAAGCGAGTTTGATGAACTGTGCCACGAGGTCCAGCTCCCTGCTCGGCCAGACTGCAGGCAGGAGGAGCGTCCCGCAGGAGGAGGCGTCTGCGCGGCCCGGCAGCGGGGGCTGTCTGCAGCTGTGGCGCCGGGGTCGGCAGGTGTCTCCGGGCGACGTGCAGGCCGGGGAGGGGGTCAGACCAGCCAGCAGAGGCCAAGTTCCGCTCACGAAGGGTCTGAGGGGATCTCACCTTCCAGGGAGGTGACACCCGTCCCGGGGGGCAGATCCGATCCTTGCACAGACCGCGCCCCGGCTCTACGATGCCTTCTTGCATCCCAGCACTCACTCCGAGAAGTAAAATGAAAAAAACAAGATTTAATACCCCCATTTCTTCCAAAGTAAGATATAGTCATTAGGGAAAAAGTAGAAAATGCAACAAAAACACAACAAAGCAAATTAAGCCACTCTAAATCTTACTGCCAGTCAAAATTCTGTCTTCTGTCTGTCTGTCCTTCCGGACTTCTCCCTGCAAATACGTTCGAGAAAGTATTTGTTCTTCTTACAAAAATGGCATCGTGGTATACACACAATGGGTTACTTGTGCTTTTTTTAACCAAAAAATAAGTATCAATGCATGTTCATCCAAACGAAATTTAATCTTGAATCACTTTCATTGTAGGAAGAAATTCACACACACTTTGAGCTTCCTTTAGGATAACGAGGAACTGTCACAAACTCCAATCATGAAGAGGGATGGCATCTTCTGAGTGTGGCCCTGCAGGACACAGGAAATGAGTCAGCACAGAAGAGGCTGAAGGCAGAGGTCACCTTCAAGGTCACGCAGCTCACGTCCTCATTGTACAGAGGGCAGAGGGTTTGCTCAGGCCGCATGGCTGGGTACCGATAGATCCGGGACCAGAAAGTCGGCCACCAACACCCAGCCCCGGGGGGCGGGTGGCTCCCGCCACAGCGTGGAGAGCACAGGCCGCGCCCACCCACCTGCTTTACTAGCAGGTCTGCTCACTGCCCCACCTGCCAACAGCGGCCCCCGTCGTACCACTGGAGAAAGTAGGTGATGCTCACGTGTCGTTGTGAAGTGGCACAGAATCGGACAGCTTCGATGGGGCACAGCCAGGAGGGAAGGACCCGGCACAATCCCTCCTTCAGGGCACGAGGGAGCCCGAGGCCCAGATAGTTTTGTGAGCTTGCCCAGTTCACAGCTGGCATCAGAACTGAACCTGGCACCCAGGTGTCCTGGTTCCCTGCTGCCTTCTGTTGCCAGGAAACGAGAGACTGGCGTGTTCTCTGCCCCTGCACGGCACTGCCCTTTCGCCAGGCAGCTTATCGAAAGGCGATCCCGACTGGTTTCTCCCGAACTCTGGAAGAACCCCTTCCAGCAGCCTTTGGACATTTTCCCCGTCTGTCGACCTGTCGCGACCCGGTTGTAGCCGTCAGTAACAACGCCTGCAGCAACGCGCACTCTGCTGGTGCACTGCCCCTCTTCACACACGCACAGCGCAGGGCTGTCGAGCCGAAGTTTCAGCGCTACAAGAAGTAGCCGAAACATGGCTTAGATGAAACGATGAAGCTTTGTCAGGCTATTTCCTCTCAAGGTTCTGAAAAGAAGGGACTTGTTTTCCCCAAGTTTGACGACTGTGGCACGTTTGTCCCCGCTGTAGTCTGACTGTCCCCCTCCAAGCTCATGCTGAAATTTAGCCCAGTGTGGCAGTATCAAGAGGCGATGGGGTTGTGAGGGCTGTGCCCGCACAGTGGATTAATCCAGTCAGGGATTAGTGGATAAATGGATTAACTGGCCATCATGGGAGTGGACCGATGGTTTTATAAGGAGAAAAGAGACCTGAGCACGTGACATGCTCAGTCCCCCCCAACAAGCCACCTGATGCCTGTGCCGCCTGGGACTCTTTGGAGAGCCCCCCAGCAGGAAGGCTCTCACCAGACGTAGCCCCGACCTTGGACTTCTCAGCCTCCGTAACTGTAAGAAATAAATTCCTTCTCTTCATAAATTACTCGGTCTCCAGTATTCTGTTATAAGCAACAGAAAATGGACTAATACCGCCCGATCCACTAGACAAGACCCCATCCCCTGGTAAACACTCTCTTGGCCAGGGGCACTTAACCGGGCCACTCCAATGGCCAGGACACCCTCAGTAAGTCACTCAGCTCGAGGCCAAATGAGAGAGGAACTTCAGACACAGCCAGGCTGAAGCACAGCATTAACTGACAAAGCCAAAAATGTTGCATATTCTCCCTTAAATGGAACAGGATGAAACCCTATGCAATGGACGTCTTCGGGTCACGCTGAAGGAAACCACCGTCCAGGCAGGGAGAGGACGAGCAGCAAACGGAGGGCCCCGCCGTGCTCTGGAGGCACAGAAGGACGCTGCTCCCTCCCACCACCCTGGCTTCGCCCTGCACCGCGCCCAAATCTCACCATCTCCCGGGCGCCGGGCACCCTCCACCGCCCTCCCAGCCTCTCAGCTCCCACGGCAGCCAACATCGATGTCGCCAGTTCTGGCAAACGATTATTTCCCGAATTCTATTTTTCAGTCATTTCACCAGCAGGAGTGGAGCCACTCCTTACGACTCTGGTGGAGCCGGCTCCGCACACGCAGTGCCAGGGCCTGATGAGTCCTCCCCGACTGGCCCATGAGCACCGCTGAAGCCACGTGAATCTGGGAGTCCTGGCCTTCTGCTTACAGACACTTC
Organism: Avahi laniger; assembly: GCA_963575035.1. Taxonomy (NCBI): domain Eukaryota; kingdom Metazoa; phylum Chordata; class Mammalia; order Primates; family Indriidae; genus Avahi; species Avahi laniger. Next base: position 10,533 of record CAUYSK010034613.1, read on the forward strand.
CATGTCATATGATACCCCAAATCTGAGAATCTGGGGCCCTCGGAATACTTCTCTCTTTCTAAATTCCTTATTTTTAAAAGACGGCCCCTTCTGAAATAACTAGTGTGGTTCACGTCGGGGCTGTCTGTCCGGAATCCCTTCCTCTGGGGAAAGTCCTCTGGGGCAGCCCAGGCTGGGGTAGCCCCTGCCCACCCCCGTCACTGCTGTCCGGGCGAGGCCGGCCCTCGGCGCTCACCTCCCCCCACTTCCCACCCCCGGCCGTCTGTGTCCAAGTAGGGCCAAGTAGAGCCCCCTCAGGACTTTGTCAGAGCTGACGGTGAGGCGCTGCCTCTCTCCTGCGCGCTCTGCCTGGGCACGAGTCACACTCGGCAGCCGGCACCATCCCAGTGCTGCTCGGAGAAGCTCGTTAGAACGAAGCCAAGCAGAGGTGAACAGACTCCCAGGTCTGAGAGAGACTCAAGGACAGCGTCGGCCTCAGCTGTCCCCGGAGCCCATGTCACCCCTTGGGCTTCCTGGATTTCCTTAAGCTTGGGTGAGATGGATCGCGTCAACAGTCAAGGGGTTCTGACAAAGTCGGGTGCTCGGTGCTGCAAATAAACTGCACCCCTGAGATAACCCGAGAGACTCACGTCTTCAGGACGCAACGCCTGGGGAAGAACGCCTGGCGGACCCTGCGTGCCAGCGGTGTCGACAGGTGGCGTGTTCACGAGATGACAGTCCCAGGGACCCTCAGGCTGGGCTTTGACACAGCTCAATGGGAGAGTTTCAGAACAATTTTTCACGTTAAATGTTAAGTATTCACATAAAGGTCATGCAGTGGAAATTATTCTGCTGTTTCTTCCCATGACCCGGTGCAGTTGACTCTGTGATGGGCGGAGTCCCGTGTGCTGGGGACGCACAACCAGGACGCAGGATGGACGAGACCAGGGTCGGAAAGGGGAAGGAGGCGCAGAGTCCCTGGGAAACCGCCGGGACCCCAGGTTGTGCCTGGTGCGGCTGGCTGGCTGGGGGTGCACGGGGACCCGGGCTGCGGCCAGCATGTCGCCCCCCAAGCTGCGTGCTCATCCCGGTCATCAGACTCCCTGACTCCATTATCCACGGCCCTTCCTTTGCGAAGCCAAGACTATGCTGTGATGCAGGCACCGTGTGATATGGGCAATGCCTCCTCCAGCCTTCTGCACAGCCCTCGACAGATGGGAACAGAAAAGAAACCCCAAAGAAGTGCCGGCGAGCCAGGCACACGTGGGGGTGTCTTGTTTCCTTGCCATTTTCATAATAACAACAAAAGGGATGGTCCCATGTGTTGAGCATTTATTATGAGGCAAGCACTGGACAAAGGGCTCCACTTGCTTTAATTTAATCCTCGCAAGACCTGGGAGGAGGAGCCCAGGTGACGGAGCCGGGCAGGTGAGCACTGGGAAGTGGAGTCCAGGTGATGCCCTCTGCCTCCTCTTCCTCCCACAGCTCTTCTGCGTCCCTTTACTCCTCTGCTGTGAGGCTTCGATTCCAGCTGTACAGACACTCCTCGACTTACGGGGTTACGTCCCACCAAACCCATTGTAAGTCAAAACTGTCATAAGTCAAAAATGCATTTAATACCCTGGCAGATCCATCATAAGTCAAAAAGTCATAAGTTGGGGACGACCTATGTGCCGTACCCGTTACCTGTTGCTGTGATAGTGCTGCATAACAAAGCACCCCAAATTCAGCGGTTTAAAAATAACCATTTGTTGTTGTCCACAGGTCGACGTGTCTGCCGGGCAGTTCTGCTGCCTTTGGCCAGACGAGCCCGTGCACCTGAGACCCCTGTCCTGGGCCCGGCTGGTTGGGACGGCTCGGCTGGCAGGACTGGGCTGTCTTGCCCTCCTCAGTCACCTCCCTCCCGCAGGCAGAGGCCAAAGGAAGAGTCAGAAACGCACAAGCACCTGCTCAGTCTGCAGTGTACACGGAGATGCCTCTGTCCCATCGGCAAAGCAAGTCCTGTGACCAAGCCTAGCCTCAGATGGTGACGACGGTGATGGTGATGATGATGACAGTGATGATGGTGATGATGATGGTGACGATAGTGATGATTATTGTAGTGATGATGGTGATGGTGATGATGGTGGCGATGGTGATGATGATGATGGTGATGATGGTGAAGGTAATGATAGCACGCCATTTCTTCCCATCCTAATTTCCTTACCCTTGCCTCCAGATCTTTGAATTCTGTTTATAGCTCCGACTCCGATAACGTTGGCATGAGTTTTTTAAAAAGGATGTGTACATGCACACTTTTCTCAACAGGAGTGAAATGCCACTAATTAATGGGCAAGGGATTAAAAAATGCTCATTATCTCATCCAATGGAAAAGATATTAAAAGTTAAAGTATATCATCTCAGTGGAGAGGTTTGCCCAGCAACCCCAAATTAAAGAGACGGGGCTTGAAAGATATGGAATGACAGGCTTTCTGATTTTGAGCACGGTGAATTATTGTTAGGGATAATCACATACAGCTTTAAAGTCTCTAAAATGGAAAATACAAATCGTATTACCCATGACAACAAACAATAGGAGGAATTTTATGAGCATTTTACGCAGCTGCCTTCCTTTTAACGTAAGGTAACATGTAAGGTTTTCCCGTCTCAGCACATGGCTTGACAACTATGACACACACTTGGAGGAAATTCGCATTTTGACAACCTTCTATTGTCAACGGTTTAGTTTCTATTGAATGTTTAAAGGCAGTAACTAGTATTTTACTTTGTTACTTCTATGCAGTAACAAAGTTTATGCTGGAAAACTGGTTTTGGAGAGGAAAATTACATGCTGCCACGCCTGAGTCACCCAGACCACACTTGGGCTATGAGAACCTGCAGTTCTGGCCCTAAGCGTTCCTCCGCGCGCCTTCCCCGGTCCTGGCATCTCCTCAAACTGGGCACTCGGCAAACTTCTCCTGGGTACGAATTCGGGAGCCAGCTCTGCACCAGGGACGGGGAGGGCAGAGATGAGGGCGCCACTCGGCCCCAGAGGACCCGGTCTGGAGAGGAAGGAGGCCGGCAGCGGGGTGGGGGGCCCAGTTCGGAGCAGCGGGAGCAGGCGGGACGGGCTTCTCCTCCCTCTGGATCGGAGCCTTGCAAGTCCAGGTCCCTCCTGGCTTCTTCTGTCACCTACAGTGCTGGGCACATTCTCAGCACAAAACAGAGTGGCTCGAGGACCCCGAAAGAAATGGGAACACTGTCTGCAAATCTGGCCACTCCATAGAGAGCGCTGTTTCCTCACCATCTAAGTCCGTCTTCCCAAAGGAGTAAAATAAGCATCTTCTGGAAAAAATAAAAAAAAAAAATACCTAGATTGCTAATCGGATCGGTCAGGATCTCAGCAAGAAATGGTGGCTCACCCCAAAGCGGTGATGGAAAGGCCTTTACTAAAGACTATGTTTCCAGCAGTGTAGACAGGGTTAGAGGAAACGAAGTCAGAAGACCGGGCACACAGGGGCCGGGAACAGACTTAGGGGCCGGGGGAAGCAGTTACCAGGGAGGGGGCTGTGTCCCTGCGACCCCGCCTGGCTGGGGGGAGCAGGCAGGACCCGCACCCCTTCTCCTCCTGCTCGGCACCCCCAGCGGAAGGCAACGGGCCAGATTGAGGTCCACTGAGGTGGCCTACCCAGCACAGAGCTGAGTGTCCCGGGGGGAATAAACAAGGTCCTGCCCATTAATAAATTGTGAATTCTCAGAATTTCGAGTCTCTCCTACATGACAAACACTAGGCTTGGTCAGGAAAGCAGGAAAAGTAACCAATTTCCCAGCCACACGGTGCACACAGCCGGCGGGGAGGGAGCGGCCGTGAGAGCCACACCCGGCTCTCTCCACCCCTCTGCTACCAATGTGGAAGTGGGTGAGGCTGGAGCACAGGTGGCTCAGACCCAGCATCAGCGACACGTCCCTCCCCTGAAAGCCAGCCGGGCCGGCGCCGGGCCACTCCTCATCTTCCTCGCCTTGCAGAGAGTGGAGGGCCCAGGGTATCCTATGGTGCCTGGGTGCAGTGTGCTTCAGAGAAACGACAATAAATACCAAGGCTGTCTAATTATTTTTCTGTAAATAATTTGCAATCATCCTCTGATCGGGTGGTTTTATGGACCTGATAATTTGCTACGATACTGAAAGGGGCCGAAGAGGCAGGTGAGCAGTGGGAAGGCTTCGGTTACTCACGGCTTTCATTCTTTCTTACCACCCATGGGGAGGACATTCTGTGTTTGGTTTTTCTTTTTAGGAAAGACCAATAACGTTACAAAGGCAACGAGAAGGGCATGTTGGAGGAGGTGACTGAGGACAGAGCAAGAGCAGGAGCTCCGGCTTTGCAAGACACGTGGCCCATTCCCGGGGCCCTGTGCAGACAAGAAGGACAACCGGGTTCAAGGCTAAATCCCTTTAAAGGGTGAAAATCACCTGTGAGTCCGCTTCTACCTTTCCTAACAACCTGCTCCAGAGAGACGGTCTCCTCTCTGACGCTCCTGTTCCTGGGCTCTGCCCTGCCCCTCCCCCAGGCGCACGTCCAGAAAATAGGAGGAACGGAGAAATAAAAAGTGGCTCATCCCAAAGGAACAAATGTCGTGCCGTGATGGTGACCCCTGGCAACGCAATATGGAAAGGAAAGAGTAATTGGTTTAGAGAAAGGCACATTTTTTTCAAGACTTTTTTATATTAACCCAAACTTTTAAGTTCGTTAACTATAAGGGCAATTAGATCCCAAACAAGCCATTTGTCATGGCAGCGGTAATTTTTCTTGGGGACACTGAAAGCAATTTTAAAAAGTAATAAACTATTTAAAGGGGAATTGTCAGACCAGAAATAAAACTTAAAAAAAAAAAAGTCTCCATTTCTTTATTCTATCTTAACGTTCTGAGTTTGCATAAAATCACTGGTTTATCTAAATTTCTGATTTAGAAATGTTTCCAGCTCTGCCGTGTGGTCAGGAAACCTCAGCCCTCGACAGCGGGGCTAGAAATGACGCACTGATGAGGTCCTGTCCTGCTGAAGCCTGTCGGCCAGCGCAGGGCCGCACAGGAAGGAACCCCCACCAGGACCCGCCCCCCCCAAACGGCTCTGCCCCAGGCTCGCTGGACGCCCCAGGCCTCCTGGACACACGCATGGGGAAACACAAGGGCTGCACGTCACAGATGTCCGCAGGATACTTTCCCTTGTCAACGGCAGAAACACGACTCGAACCAGCCCAAGCAAGTGAAGAAGGAGGGTCTGGTTCCTACCACCAACTTGCCGACAAGGCAGAAAGGCTGAACCAAGCTCCGCCACTGACAGAGGTCGGCTCAAGGCCAGGCCTGTGGCCTCGGGCCAGCTGGCTGAACTCTGGGTCTAGATCCCAAATCAACAAAATACGCACAGACAGCCCTGCTGGGGGAATCAAATGAAAACATACAAAGCTACCCCGTAAACCATACAGTGTTTCACAACAGCAAACACTGTTCTGTGTCCTTCATGTGCTGCGATCAATTACTTTCATGAACATAAATCCCTGGCAAGGGGGGCAAAATATACCCAAAATATATACAAGGGCTGACTCAGCGCAGAGGAAACAGACTTCGGAGCCAAGCAGACCCAGACCCGGCCAGGGAGCGCTCCTGCTGCAAACTTGGCAAGTTTCTTAGCCCCTCAGGGCCCAGTGAGGTGGGGCAGGCACTGCCCACCCTCCGGGGTGAGCTGGGACGGTGACGCAGGCACTTGGGCTCGGTCATGCGGCTTGGAGGAAACGTCTTCCATCCCCTGCACAGGTGCCAAATGTGGCTCACCGGAGAAAACACACGTGAAATTCCTGACACGGAGCAGCACTGGTCGAGGATGGCCCCCTCCCCTGGGGAGCCCAGCGGGCCCCTCCCTCTGTGGTGCCAGGACACGCGCCAGGCTGCAGAGCAGGCGGCCGGGTTTGCCGGCTCTGTGACCGCCAGCCAGGACGGTGTCCTCGCGGACGGCATGTAAGATCCCTCAGCTTCCGCATCTCCTGAACGGGTGGGGCGGAGGGTGTGATCTCCACAGAACCTGTGACTCTGAAGCGTCTCCGACTGCGCAGTGTTGGGGAACGCGTGGGAGCGCTCACCCTGTACCCCTTTGGAAGACGGAGATCGCACGCTGCCTGTGAAACTGCCTTGCCTGCAGCGCACACAGCGGGGAGACCGCTCCCAGCACCTCCGCAGGACGAGGCACGCTCACTGCTCGGTCCATATGGCACTCCAAGTCCTGAGCACGGGAGGACGACAGGCAGACGTGGCCCCACCACGTGCTGAAGCGTGGCGTTGACGCTAACTACAGGGCGCGTGCAATGGTCTGGCCCAGCTCCGCTCACCACGGCCGCCCCAGCACGGACCACCCATCCACGAGGACCCTGCCCAACCCCCGCCTGCACGCAGCAAGGCCACCGCGAACCCCCAGGGACGTCTCGTGGCGTCTCCCCAGTTTCAAACTCCTGGTCTGGAGGACATGCTGCCTCCGTGGTAATGAGCCGCAGAGTCGCGACCTCCGGCACACCCGGTGTCCTGCAGACGCCTCGCACCCCGCAGCTGCCGAGCGATACCGACGAAGGGATGGGCGGGTGGAGGGGGCACAGGTGTGGTGTGTGCTCAGTTCAAGTGAGAACGTCTGACAGCCTGCACTCTGGCCAGCTGCGCAGCCCAGCGGTCAAAATGAGCCTAAAACAGGCAAAATCGTACAGAAGAGCTAATTATTTTGTACCAAGAAAATAGTTTTTAAAAACTGACTAATGAAAATAACACTTTGAGAACAAAATACACTTTTTTTTCATTTTGCTTGTTCCAACTGTTTTCTCCCCATGTGGGGCGGGGGAGTTTGCACGAGTGTAAACACGTCGCAAAGGCCGAGGCCCCGACTGAGGGCTGCACGGTAGGATCGCGATTTGTCTCTATTTTCTTCCGTTTCCTTGCCTACATTTCCTCAATAATCTGTAAGTGTGTGTATTACTTTTTACAATTATACAGATTTTTTAAAGGGTCTTCTATTTATATTTTAGCTTAAAGGAAGGTAGAAGGAACTGGGGAAAGGAACAGTGTATAACTAAAACTATTTTTTTCCCTAATCCGTCAACATTTCTCTGCACTGGGCCAAGCCAGAGCTTCCCCACGTCAGGCTGGCTGAGCAGGGAACTTAGCCTGTAGACGTTAGCCAAGGATGCCATCGCAAGGGACCTGTGTCCCGGACAGTCAGGCTGCCTCGCCCTGGCCTCCTGCCTCTACCTGCAAAGGGAAACCTGCGTGACAACCTGCTGCCTTAACCACTGCACCCCTGCTGTGCGACTTGAGAGCTTCCACAGGCTCGTCAATAACCCGAAGTTTTAATACTTGAAAGCCTGACACTCGTCCTTCACAGGTACAGACGTTTTCTTCCATTTCCTCCAAAAAGACCTCTCTCAGTTTAGTGCTACCGACGCTAAAAAAGAACATAAATAACAACAGTCAAGCATCCCCGGGGTGCTGCCATTCACAGCAGCGTAACGAGAGTGGCTAATGGCATAAGTTTGGGCATCAGGAAGACCTGGGCTCCCCGCTGAGCGGGTATATGGGGCCGTGGACAATCGGATCAATCCCTCTACTCCTCAGCGCCCACAGCGGTCAGGTGCAGGGTGAGGCCCACCACGTGGGCCGTGAGACGCAGTGAGAGACACAGGCCAGCTCTTAGCATGGCGCCCGGGGCAGGAAAGCCACTCCGTCCTCGACGGCTGCTGCGTTAGCCGTGGCTTCCTTCCAGAACACCTGGCTCTGTTCTCGAGCTTGTCTGAGGCTGACACCCCTCAGCTTCCTCTTTGGAGAGGGTTTCAGAGGCGACTGCAAACTGTGCAGGGAACTGCTGGGCCACGACCTCGGCGCCCAGTCACAGAGCCCTCCGTCTTCGAGAGCCGCTGCTGCTGAGAAATCTCCCCAGGGCAAAAATTTAAATGAATAACCACATTCCAGCCACTCTTGGGAAAGAAATAATTTAAGAAAAGTCTTGGAGGAATTTGCTGTAAATGAAAAGGCGCTTTTCCCTGACTGCACATCTCTGAGCATTGGCAGCGGTGACGGGGCCACCAACCACAGAAAGCAGAGGGTGGGCACCAGGCCCCTGCACTGAGGGACACATCCGGCCCTTAGGGCACAACCACAGACTTGCTGGGCAGAGAAAAGGATCCCGTCCTCTTAGCGCCTGCGTGCTCCACCGTGGATTCGCATCGCTGGGCTGAGAGCTGCCCTCGCAGCACTGTTAGGGGCCGGTTCCCATACGGGGACCACGAGCATAGGTCGGAATGGAGGACACAGTGGAATTTCTGTCTGTCACGACTGTTACCACTCATGCTTCCAGAACCTGTAGAATGTCTCGATTTTTTTACCCCAGGGAGACTCTCGGGGAGACTTTCCCTTCCCTCGTCAATAAGCATCACTGAGCACCCACCGAGTGCCGGGCGCACTGCTCGCTTACTGTTCCACGCTCCTCCTTTCACCCTGCGTCAGCCCAAGTCAGCTGTTACGTCTGCAGCTCACAGCTGGGGACACGGGGACTCGGAGGGCACAGGGAGGACTTCAGGCCCTCGAGGGAGGAGTCCTGGGCTTACTCACACCCCAGTCCCCGCATATCTGAGTCGGTGTGAGCTGAGAAATGCACGATGAGTAAATGGTGAACACGCCCAGGCCAGGGACCCCAGGCTCACAGCCCTCCCCACGCAGAGCACACGGTCCCCGTCAAGGGCGTGCACGGGAGGGAGGGATCAGGTGTGGTTCTGGCCTCACGCCCACCAGTCTTGCCACGTGGACCAGAAGCTCGTGAGGACCAAGCAAATGTTGAGACTGTAAGTGCCATCGTCGACTTCCAGGAACCTGTAGAGATATTTTTAAATTGATAGAAAGGAAGCGAGCACATGAGAGATTAAAATAGGCTAGTGCCTCCGAGATCACGTAGTGCACCCCTCGTCTTGTGCAGGGGAGGAAACGCGTCCCAAGATGGGCAGTGGTTTGCTTTGAGCAGGTTACTCGACCTTAGCAGGTCTGGCACCCGGGCCAGACGGTCCTTTGTTGTGGGGGAGGTTCTCGCACTCGCAGGATCTTGAACCGCATCCTTGGCCTCTACCCACTAGACGAAAGCTCCCCTACCCGTCGTGACAGCCGCGCTATCTGTAGACCCTGCCCAAGGTTTCCTGGGGCAAAACTGCCCCCAGATGAGAACCACTGGGCTACAGTGACACAGCTGCTAGACTAGACGGCGGAGCTAACACCGGAAACTGGGCCTCTGGGTACCAGTCTGGAATGTTCGTAGTCAAAACAGGGTTGGCTCAGAATAGAACTCCTACAATTCAACAGTAACAACAGAAATGTTTGATTTAAAAATGGGAATAAGACTCAAACAGGCATTTCTCCGGAGAAGATATGCAAATGGCCAACGCGCACATGGACAGACACTCAACAGCCTGAGTCATTATGGAAACGCAAATCAAACCCACCGTGAGATACCACCTGACACCCACGGGGAGGGCTATCGTCAAAAAACAGACAGAAAACAGGTGTTGGTGGGGAGGTGGAGAAACTGGAACTCCGTGCGCCGCAGCTGCTGCTGTTGGCACAGTAAATGGTGCAGCCGCCCTGGAGACAGCCTGGAGGTTCCTCGAAAAATGAAAAGTAGAATCGCCACACGATCCAGCAACCCCACTGCAGCATGCACCCCAAAGAAATGGAAGCAGGGTCTCGAAGAGATATGTGTGTGCCCGTGGCCACAGCGGCATTAGTCACCATATCCCGAAGGTGGACTCGAGCCAAATGTCAACAGACAAATAAAATGTGCCATGTACACACATGAGAATATTATTCAGCCTTAACAAGGAATGAGTGTTTATTTAAGAGACAGAGTCTCCCTCCGTCACCCCGGCTGGAGTGCAGTGGCACAAACACAGCTCACTGTGACCTCAAACTCCTGGGCTCAAACGATCCACTGTGTCAGCCTCCCCACTAGTTAGGATTACAGGTGTGCACCACCACCCCACTGGCTTTGTTTGTTTGTTTGGTTGGTTGGTTGGTTTGGTTTTCTTGGATGGAGATGAGGGTCTTGTTATGTTGTCCAGGCTGGTCTCAAACTCCTGGCCTCAAGTGATCCTCTTGCCTCGGCTTCCCAAAGCACTAGGATTACCGGTGTGAGCCCGCACCTGGCGGGAATGGTACTCTGATACACACTACGGCGTGGGTGAACCTTGGGGACATTGTGCTCAGTGAAACGAGCCAGCCACAAAGAAGACAAACGCTGTATGATTTCCCTTGTGTGAGATACCTAGAGCAGCCAACATCACAGAACAGAACGTAGAATGGAGAATTCCCACGGGCTGCGGGGAGGCGGGAGAGGGAGTTATAGTTTGGGGGGGCAGAGTTTCAGTTTTGCAGAACTGATAAAAACAGATAAAAAGAGCTCTGGAGATGGATGGATTACAACGTGAATGCACTTAACACCACTGAAATGCACATTTAAAAATGATTAAGATGGTAAATTTTGTGTATGTGTATTTTGCCAGAATTAAAGATAAAATAAAAAAACAGGATTGGAAGAGATATCACAAGGACAGAAAGCTGCTTTTGTGTCCCTTCCCCCGTCCTTGGACATTCTGCGTGATTGTGAGTGACGTGCTCGCCATGCAACGTCCCTGCTGTGCCTGTGCCCTGGTCCCCGGTGTGCCCCCAGCCCTGTGCCCCGATCCATTGCATATGACATTTTCCTTATTTCCTGTAAAGCTTTGAGCACAGACGTTAATGATGTACACTGTTTAAGTAACTATGGATCTTCAAAGCACGATGGTTAATTTAGGGGATACTTTGTAAATTTCAAGTATCAAAGGGCAAGATAAAGCCCTTGGACAAGAAAAGTCTAAAAATAAAATGCAGAAAAGAAGAAAAATCTCCACCCCAGCAAGACCTCCCACCGATCCGAAGCACCCCATTAGGAGAGCCACTAAACGCTCTCATGAGCTGCAGAATTGTCCAGGATTCTCCCAACCAAACATCTTTATTTTGCTCTAAGTTGGCACAAAAAGCCACAAATGCTACCAAAAAAAAAAAAGACTGGGGGAGAAGGGGAACATCAAATGCCTGGCAGTTATAATAAAAACCACAATTAATTGCTATCGGATATTTCCTCCCACCCTCCAGCACTAACTCCCAGAAGTGGACTCCACGAGTTTCTCCCTCCGCGACCATGCTGTGAAGTTGGCTGATGAGATGAGAAATCCTCTCCTGCTCTCAAAGAAAACTGTTTTCCTAGTCCCCCTCTGAACGCTAAGAGAGCACGTGTTCAAGAGCAACGACCTACTCGACTTAAGCTAAAGTGTGTCTCATCCACTAAGGGCGCTGCCTGCCGGCTCTCACACCGGGCACACCTAGAAATGCC
>CAUYSK010034615.1:0-42143 GCA_963575035.1 Avahi laniger
CACATTTTATTAATCCACTCATATATTGATGAACACTGGGGTTGTTTCCACATCTTTGCAATTGTGAATTGTGCTGCTATAAACATTCGGGTGCAGGTGTCTTTTGCATAGAGTGTCTTTTGTTCTTTTGGGTAGATGCCCAGTAATGGGATTGCTGGATCAAATGGTAATTCTACTTGTATCTCTTTAAAGTATCTCCATATTGCTTTCCACAGAGGTTGCACTAGTTTGCAGTCCCACCAGCAATGTATGAGTGTTCCTCTCTCTCCACATCCACTCCAGGATTTATTGTTTTGGGAATTTTTGATAAAAGCCAGTCTCACTGGAAATAGGTGATATCTCATTGTGGTTTTGATTTGCATTTCCCTGATGATTAGGGATGTTGAGCATTTTTTCATATGTTTTTTGGCCATTATTCTGTCTTTCTTTTGAAAAGTTTCTGTTCACATATACCTTTTCTGAGGCAAACTATATTAACATTTGACCAGTACTCGATAAACTTGTGAAGAAACATCTCCAGTGAGTGCAGGTAATTGATAGGAAATGAAAATCAGGCACCAATGTATTAACTGTATCATTTTCTCCATTTGTTAGGGAATAAACTCCTTAAACTCTATGTTTGCTTTAGGATAAAACTCATGTTCTTTGGCAAGGCCTGTGAGGTTCTCTTGGTCATCCCCCACTACTTGAGTTAGGGTAATTGTAGAGGTAGGGCATCTGAGACTCTGGAAGAGTTTACTGGGATATATGAGCCAGAAATCTTACTTTGAGAAAGGAAACTCATATTTTTTCAAAGCCCACTGCAGTGTCTGAACTGTGCTAAACACTTAATTTCATACCAAAATCATGTATGTGGAACACTGTATTATTTGTGCAGTTTACAGCTGAGAAAACTGACACAAGAGGTTTAGAAGCATATCCCAAAGCATAAGCTGTTACAAGGTAAGGGTAGGGTTTCAATCCAGCTTGTAAGCTCCTTCTAATAGACAAGAGATGACAAACTTGTGCTTCTCCTCTCACCAGGTAGGTTTATCTTTCATTCATTCATCCAGTCAGTCAATTATCTATTTATTCATTCTATAAATACCATAGAGCACTCATTATGTGTCAGGTTGTGTTCTAGGCTCTGAGAATACAAGGTGAGCTAACTGAAATCTCTGTCATCACAGAGCTAATATGCTAGTAGAGAAGATGGGCAACAAACTATTAATAATAAGTGAATAATGATATAGTCTAACTGATCTATTAGAGATAAGTGATACATAAAACACAAAATAAGGAATCAGAGTGTATTGCTTCTAACCTGCCTAATCAACGAGTTCCGTTTGATGGAGTAAGAAAGGCATCTCTGAAGAGGTGGTGCTTAAGTACACACGTGTATCATATGAGGGATTTAACCAGGAAAATATTTGGGAAATATTTCGGGCAAAGAAACTAGCTCACTATAAAAGTACTTACATGAGAGTAAAGTTGGTATATTCTAGTAACACTGTCACTGGAGCTAAAATGGGCAAGGAGGGTGTGGTAGAATATTAGATCAGAGAGCTTCCTAGAGAATTTATACTCCATGTTAAAAACTTTGAATTTCAGTTGAAGTATGACAGGGAAATAATTAGAATTTTGAGCAGTGATGAGACATGATGTAATATATATGTTACATACATGTGATTCTGGCTGCTGTGTGGTAAACCATAAGGGACAGGAGTTAAATAAGGGAAATAATTTTGGTAATCATGAAGATGTTGAGAAATCATCAGATTTGTGATACATTTTGAATCCTGGTGTATTGAATGTTGGTGTAGTGAGTTGAAAGCAAGTTTCCTTTCAGTAGTGCAATCATTAATTATGTTTAGGAAGTCTGTGGATCAGAAATTCCAACAGGACACAACAGGAGTGGCTTGTTCCTCCCCAGAATGCTTAGGAAGACCTCGCTTGGACAACCTAAAGCTTGTCAGGTGGAGTCATCTAAAGGCACATTCACGCACATTTCCAGGGATAGATTCTAAGTTACTTTTTAAGATTAGAATTAATACAAACTGATAACAAAATGGTTTTACAATATTTCACTAGTAATAGGTCTTTGTCTTCACTTTCCTTCAAGCACTGGACTTTTGTGGGAATATACAAAATGTTGCCTTTGGTTTGGAAGCATCAGACATGGAAAAGAGAATTCATCTCAGAATCGTTGCTTGAATATCTGTGTTAAACCCTGCTCCAAAATCTTTGCAGCTAAGAATGATTATTAGTTTATCACCCCAAGAATCAAGGTATATAAGTGAGCAATTCCAATCTCAAGTCCATCCATTGGCTAACTGATATAAATTGACAGGCCGATTTGTATGATGGGCTCATTTATTTCATATTACTCACTGTTGATTTTCAGAAGTGCATGTTGTGTGCCAACCCAGGCATCAGCATAGACACTTGCCCTTCAGCTAATGCCTCCACCATCATATACGATCACAGTGAATGCATACTTTCATCACCCATCCTTGTTATTCAGTCAATGAGTTCCATCAATTGTACCTCCTAAAAATATCTCAAATATTTCCCCTCTACTTCACATTTAAGGTCAATGCTTTCCTTAAGGATTATTGCTCAAACTCTCCAAATAATCTTAGTGTCTTCTATATTTGCTACCTCGAATCTCTCCTTCTTCTACATTGCTGTTAGAATAATCCATCTAAATTTAAAATCATATCATATATGCATAATGATTAACATGAAATATCTAGATTATTCATATGAAAGTGCATCATATCTTTTATGATCTATCCATGGACTAGAAATGACTGGAAGTTATCCTAGTATAAATAGAATTTCAATATTTTACTTGAAAGACTTTTGGCTGTTAGAAGTCACCTTTACTTGGCTTGTAAATGTCAAGTTAAGTTTTATGAGTGTTTTAACAGTGATAGTTAAGCTAAAGTTCCACATGGTTTTAAGAAATTCTATCAGTCATCAATATAAATAATTGAATATCCTTATTTGGGCTTTAATTACATTTGAAGATTTTTGTTAGGTGTTCATAATCCATATGTAATAGTTTAAATGACACAATTCATTTCTCAAGGTACTTTTTAAAATATGCTTTTAAACTGTATGAGACTGCTGATCTTGACTTCTGTACTTGACTCACCTTGACATTCCTCATTTCTCACAGTTTAATAAGATACAAGTGGTTACTTACCTTTGAGATTGTTTTGAGCTGCTACTATTTTTGAGGTACTTTATTTTTTGAAAGATGCCTTCAGTCATAGAATTTACATAATTATACAGAAGCCTTCTGATCAGAGATTACCTGAATATAACAATGGCAGAACCAATTAAATGATTGCAGTGTCCAGGAACTAAGTATGCCATTTTTGTATATATTTTGAATTCTAAGGCAGAATGCTTTAAATAATTTCATAACAGAAACATATTTTGTCCTTCATAAGACCTTGACTGGAAAAGTTAATAAAAACCTTCCTATCCACAACCACAGTTAGTTGCTGCAGAAAGACAGGTGCTCTTATGAACAAAAGAAATATTCATTTCCAAAAACTGCATATAAATATTTTACACAGTTACCTAATTTTCTGAAAGTTTAAATTGATTATAAATAGTTTATGTTCTTTTTCTGTATCTGAAACCTGCAGAACTTCTTAATGAAATCTTGCTTAAGCCTTCATCAATAAACCAAACTTGATGCACAGTACAGCAGTGCCCCCTGGAGCTAGATGACTTCACAAATTGACATTTTCTAGCTGTTTTACTTGATTATATCTACAAAAGCAGTGATTAGTGTTCACAGTCTCTGTTTCCCTCAATCTAGAGAATAATGCAATGATAACTAGGAAATCATATTCAAAGGGTTTTATTTTGTTTTAAACTCCTTTCCATAGATCTCTTGTATGCAGTGCTGTGTACAAATAGAACCATCTGTATGAATTTATAGTAGAGTTTTCCTTTAAGAATATGTTTTAGATTTTTTCTGCATTTTCAGTTATAAACGAAGTCACACATCTACAAGGTTGACGTAAATGGTTGTAAGCATGTTTATAATATGTGTGTATTCTGAAAGTCATAAGTTTAGTAGAACTTTTAAGTTGGAAAATGCCCTAGAATTCATCTAGAGTGACTAACACACGCTTTTCCTCCTCCGAGTGAGGTTAAGTCACCTCCCTGGGGTCACACAATCTGGTTCATAATGAAACAAAGCAGTGTATTTGTACATAAGGATGATCGCTAACTAAAAATGCAAATATCAACCTTTACTTTATAATTCATTTATATCAATAATGATACATATTTCTAATTCATTTACTGTATATTTTTTTCTATTTAAGAATAAACCCTTACAACATGTCTACCAACAGGTACATCATTTAGAATAAGCTGCAATTTACACGGGAGAGCAACTGTATGATTTGCATAACTTCTCTTCTAAAAACGTGTTACAATTGTAAAAAAAAGAAAATCTTTCTCTGCACACTGCTGTGTCCAGTGGGTCATGGCCTAGTTTCTAGAGTCCAAAAGAAATAAAGAATCAAAGCAAGGAAGTGATTAAATTTAGACCGAAATGGCTTTAATTTTTAAATTTGATGCAGTTGCAGAAACATGAACCATATTCTGAAATATGTGACTCTTAGACCTTGATATAGGAATACAAACCACTTAAATTCTAGAGTAAGCAAGAATAAAGACAAGGAAGACAAAGAGACAAAAAGGACAAAAGATGAAAGAGGAACAGGCTTCCTCTCAGTATGGTGGGAGACAGTAATTCGAATCTACTAAAGAAAAATACTTCTTAAGTATCATTATTCCTAAAAACTAATTATAGGTGGAAAAACAAAACAGTTATTCATCCCTCCAAGTCCTGCCTGTTAATTCAACAATATGTACCTGGAAGTCAGATACTTCCAAGCTCTAAGAAACGGAGCTGAGAGCCACGTCCCTGCTGTCTTTTCTAAGGCAACCTGCCATCCTTTGCTCCTTGCACTTACGGGCAGAGAGAGGGGTCTCTAGGGAGGTATGGGAAGTAGCTATAATAAATAGAAATTTGGTAATGGCTTTTTTTCTAACTGCAAATTTTCTTTTAAAAAAAAATGGAGATCCATTTGTTTTGGCTTCAGGCTGAGGTAAGCTTCATACTCGTGTTAGAATGTTATCTTTTCCCTTTGGGAATCCACAGTGTATATATCACAGATATTCTTCTTGCACAGCAAAACCAGCAGCCTTTTTCATAAAATCATTTCGAGTCATTCATGTTTCTTTTATTTAGTGTATTTGTTTAAAGCAAAAGTATAATAGAAGTATAGCATAATAGAAGTAATAAAAAGTATTTTTAAATTTTCTGATTTTACAAAAAGCAAAAACAAATGTGAGATTTTAAATGTAAGTTAATAGGGAAATTAAAAGACAAACAAAAAGGGTTGGAAGATGGCAACAGATTGTTCAAAACCTGCTTTTATAGTAATGAAGATTTACTGGTAAAGATTTTAGCTGGCCAAACTATAACAAATCTTCTGACAATATTGAAAGCTGGGCATTATTTATCAGAAAAAAATAAGTAAATAAAGCAACCAACGTATGACCTTTGGTATCCCAAATTGTCAAGAAAAATTTGAATTTTTAGACAGTGAAATATTTTAATAGTGTGTCTTTTTTAGTTTCTAATTACAGTAAATAAACAATTTCATTGTTTTCCTTTCCAAGAATCTAAAGCTCCAAAGTTCAATTGTTTTACATAAAATAAAAAGGCACAATGATAATTGTCATATATGTCAGATCTTATGAAGTACATTTTGTCAAATAGGAATGAATAATTTCTTAATTATTAAAACGTTAGAAACATTATTAAAATATGATCTTGAAATTTTATTCCAAGTGTAATATAAATGCTGTAATTGACATTCATGAATTGGAAGAATACTTAGCAGTTATGTAGTTAAACTTTCCACCTAATTCAAAAATATTCTCTAGGGCATCTTTGACAGGTGGTCATTCAGGATCTGCTTGAAAATTCCATGTGGAGTTCACTACCTCGTAAGGCAACCATTGCAATTTCAACTACTGTAGGACCTATAATGCTGTTATGCTGAAATCTCCAACTACAGCTTCTCTGATTTAGTGTAATGATTTTCTACATGCCTGTATTTCAATTTCTTAAAGACAATTAGGCCTACACTGAGTATTTTCAAGCCAAATGTCAATAGTTCTCATTCTCAAATGATATGGTTTCTGAATGTTTCATACTTTTTCCTTCTCTAGACTTTAAATATTTAATTATTTATTATATTATAGTTTTGGTCCCAGAACCAAACTTTTTAAAATGTGATCTGAAAGGCACAGATTATGTTGGATGCTCAGAATTCAGTCCAAGATTGCATTAGAATTTTTGAGTGCATCCAAGAACTTTTTCTCCATTGACCTTCAAATGTTTAGGGTTTACATCTGCAAGTTGTCTCAGTTCCTTAAGGTATGTTTGGCTGGCACTTCAATTCTGCTTTATGTTGTATAGGATAAACTTTCCATTTTACAAATCATTCTCCTTGAAAAGTAAGAGTTGTATAATTATATTTTCCTTCTGGTATCCATTGATGTTACCTCATCTGCCCAACTAGTAGGGCCAGGCCTTTTACTTATTTTTCTCTCACTAAATGTAGAAAACAAAGCCCCCTACTCTATGACTAGTTTTATAAATCTCAGCTCTTTCTGTGTTTTTATCTTAGGGGTTTATGTGATGTTAGCTTGTGTGCCTTTAGTGGTAAGTTCTTTGCAAAGCCAAATTAATTTTCTCATTGGAATCACTTGAAACTGGGTCATAAGACTGTTTTGAGAATCTCTCTATATGTCCATATATCTGATGCTAAAGTATATTGAGGATGATGTGTTCAACACTCCTGTGGAAATTGCAACTATGTGTTTCGCAAAGATATTTCTGAAAATCTCATGATTTTTATTTGGGGGAAAGCATTGGGAGAGAGTTCATGTTCTCTTCAGTACATGAATGAGTTCAATAAGTCCCCGATATTCTATGTGTGGACAAGATGAACTTTGAAGATTTTCTATGACAGATATGAATAGGTGTCAAACATGGTCATAGAAAGATTTCAAAAATGCTACCATAGAATGTATTGTTTTGATTTACATAGATCCTGAGAAAAACAGAAATTAGCTGTGCTATATTTTCACAAGTACTAAATTATTGGGCTTGATTTATGGAATTTTTTGACATTTGGCAGAATATCTTCAAAATTAATTCTATTTTGAGAATAGCTGATGTTAATCTATTCCTGTGACAATAATAGAAATGAACCTAGACTGTTGAGGCCATGTCTAGGTTTTGACAATAAAATTGTGTTATTCTCATAGAGAAGTATATCTGATTTCTATTTTCTATGGCAAGGAAATACTATTCTTCATGAACCAATTTTGTTCCAGTATTTCAGGCCCTTGAATCATGCATGTAATTACACATATACTTTCACCATTATTGACTTTTTGAAATCAGTTTTGTTACATGTCTGGCATTACCCCTTTTCCTTTTATTGATATTAGAATGAGAGTATGGATGGTTTACTTTCTCCAAATATTCTCATAATTTCACATTCAGTGAATTATTTTCCCTCACGACTCCAATTTAAGTTAATAGCAGCATTTCCCTCATTGCTTCTAGATTTATTTAATAATTAGAAATAGTGACATGATTTCTGTTGACTTCAGGATTTTTTGCATAGATTAAATTTGAAGTATAATAGAAACCATTTTATGATGAAATAGGAATTAATGGACAGAGATGCGTGAAATGATAATAATAAATTTTCTAATTTTTAATCCATTTATTCAGGGAAATAGTAAAGGGGAACGATGCCATTCCAAGAATATAGTTGACCTATATATGATTATAGGAAGTTTTTGAAGGGTACAAAATTATATTGGTTGAATGCTTAGTTAAGTATTTTTAGAGACTTAGCACTAAACCAACAACAGATGTTCAGCCCAGTAATCAAACTATCAACCACAAAGTCAACACAAAACAAGTTCAAGGTATATCTAAGGACTGTAGCTAACCTTAAAATATTCAGAAGGAAAGAAACTATCCTTATTATCCCAGGGATATAAAGGCATTTTCAAGGGCAATGTCTTATTAGAAAGACAAGAAGCTATAGTTCATTAAACATTAACAGTAATGCAATTGAAATGTATCTCTTAAGGTAAAAAGCTTTAAAAGAAGATGATAAACGTGTGTTTGCAGTTGGCTCTGATTCTATCGAACTGTAGATAATCTAGAATAGAGATTGAAAGTTTTCCCCAATCATATGAAAGTGGCCAGGTCTAAATGTCTTTAAGTAGAGGCTTATACATACTATACCACCCAGATATTTAAGATTAAGCGTAAAAAAGCAAGATGTTATGAAGAAAACCTTATCAAAATTTAAAAGATATGTTAACACTAATTGCAAACTATTAATTTCAAAGAATATATGCATTTGTAATTTGGACTAAACCAAAAGAGGGTATTTTTCTTCCTGTTTACGTATCTTTCTACTTTTCCTGAAACTAATGTGGAATTGAGAGAAATAAATATAGGGAGTTACGAAAATTCCCACTACTAGCCACCAATTTGGAGGGGCAAATGTTGTAGGTGTGACCAAGTTGGCAGGTGCATGCTTTATGGCATGTTCTGGAAGATCACTAGCAATCTGGGGATGCAGAACTGGAAGAAAACAGTTGAGATTATGTTTGGAACTCTTTGCAGCACTCTTGTCCCAGCTTTCAATTACCAGTCATAAATTGAATTCTGACATTCACTTTACCACCAAGCAAGGGAACTTTTCAAATTGTTCATTGCTTTGCAGAAAAATAGAGGGTATGCAAGTCGAGTTTTCCATCTGTAAACAACCATGACCACAGCTCAACCTACCCGGCCAGATTAAGAGGACTGAATAGGGCACTGAAATGTAATCTAGTGTCTATGACACTTTCAGTATTTAAGAGAAGAATTTAACGGTGCCCAGGAAAGGGGAAGGGACTATATGGAAAATATGCCCACATAATTTAGGATAGCAGCTCTCAGAAGAATCAGGAATTTACCAGATGAATAAATTGAAAAAATAAAATCTACATGAGACTATACAAAAGCCGTACAAAGGAGAAATATAAAGAGTGCACAGCTAAGGGGAGCTTTAGAAAAAACAGTGCAGGAAAAGCACTCATTAAGGACAGACTTTTCTCAAGAAAGTAAAATTTCAGATAATTACTTTGAACTAACCCGCAATGAAGTTAAAGGAAATATGGTCTTGATGAAAAATAACAAATTAGGGAAATAGAGTTTAAAATTAAATTAAAACTTAACATATGTGACCATCTCAATAGATACTAAAGGCGTTCAGTAAAAATTAGCATCTAATTATGACAAAGACTTAGCAAATTAGAAGTAGAAAGAATCTGTTGAGCAACATGTAGAATAAACAGACACCTAGTAAGCAATTAAGAAATATTAAACTTTCTACCACTTCCATTCATCATGGTAGTGTAGTTCTAGCTATTACAGTAAGATAAACAAAATTTTAATGGAAGTTATATAAATTTGCTTGGATGAAACAAAATTCATAGATTATCCTCATAGAAAACTGAAAATACAGAAACAGTATTAGAATTGATAAGAGTTTAATTAGTTTTTTGAAGATTAATACCTGAAACAAATTTCATTTCTATATGTTAGTACCAAAGTTTTACAAAATCTAATCTTAAAATATCATTTATCAATATATAAAACTCCTACAAATAAGTATAAACATGTAACATGTGTGAAGAAAATTATAAAACCTTATTAAATATATTAAAAGAATATAAATGGAGTTATTGAAGATGGAGATTTAATATTATAAACATGTTTATTTTCCTCCAAATTTATATATACATAATAATACACATAATTATGTATGTATTTAATGCAATTCCAGTCAAAATCCCAATGGGTTGCCATTTCTTTTGGAGAAAAAAACAAACTAGTAGAGCGAATTGCCCTTCTAGACAATAAGACATATTACAAAAATCTCAGTAATGAGGATTATGTAGTATCAACACAAGAAAAGAAACATAAACAATGGAACAACAAATAGACACGATTTTCTACATGGGGCTGAAAATATTGGTTTTTTAATGGAAAAAATACAAAATACAAAATTTGATCCCACCATACAACAAAAACCAATTTCAATTGAATTAAATTATTGATTAAGAAAGGTAAAATTTTAAAGTTTTGAGAATATATGTGACTCTGTCTGACTTCATTCAGAGTAAGGAAGGCAAATATTTAAAGTTTCAGAATATTTAAGAGACTATCTCTAAAACTTTAGGATAAAAAAAGACTGTAAATCTTTAACGTGTACTTTAAACATAAAGGAAAGCAAGTTGAAATTCAGAATAAGGCATGCTTTGTGGAGGCATGTGAGGCAGGAGGCTGGGACTGCGGAGAGGAACCCAGTGCTGCTGATGTTCTGTTTATTAATTCATTAGGCTCCCCATTTTATTGTTGTGCTTTAAAAGTTAAATATATATTGCATGTGGATATGTAATTATATTCTTCATTAAGTATATGATAACACACATACTAATCTGCTATTTGGTTTTTCAGTTCACATCTTAGTTACTTTTCTATTATACATCAGTGCATATAAATCTGCTTCATTTTCATTAAATTCTAGTAGTCAATTAAATGGATTTTATTAACCATTCGTTCATCGTCTTTTAATTTCAATATTATGCAGTTATGTTAGATGAATGTGCTTCTCTACACCTCTCGATATCCCAAATAAATCTATAAGGTCTGCAAAAGCAGAAATTGTCCCCATCTTCATCATTATCTTCTCACCTAGTACAGTGACTGGTACTGTATTTCAGAAAAAACTGAATATATGAGTACATCCATGATGTATACATGTGCAAGCCACTATCTTGAATAGAATTCGTAACTGCATTAAAATGAAAGGCAAATACTTTGCTTCAGTGAATCAAGCACATGGAATAGCCCATAAAGTGTTGCATGTAAATAGCACTATTATTCTTTTTATAAAGGGTTGAATTGAGAATAGAAATGTAAAAATATATCTAAGCCAAGAATTATTATAAATATGAAAGCTACATTTGATGATATTCAATTATCATTCAATTATCCAGTAAACTAGATAAATAGAATGCTAATTTAAATTAATTGCCTAAGAAAAATTGTACTCAAAGTAGATTGATATTATTCCATAAAGTAAGTTTTATTTTGAACCTTTGTAAAGGGCTATAACAGATGTTTTTAAAAAATATAAATTATTTCTTTTTTTCCTTACAAAATCAAGACACGTTGTTATAATATATCCTAAAGATAAGCACTGTTAATAACTTGGTCATGTCTTGCATGTATATACATTCGAATGCATTAAATACTTGATAATATTAAACATATAAAAATATAATGTACATCTGTTAGAGGTAATCACAAAATTTAAAGATAAAAATAATACAATTTCAGAATTAAAAATAGCAGGAAATTTTCAGTTGACAATAAATGTATGTCAAATCTGACATCTTATATATCTATTTACTAACCTGACATCTCCACTTAGATATTCATTATTAACAGGAATAAAATCAAAATTAGGACAGTTCCTGAAATCTAAGTTTTGTTTGTTTCTCTGAATAGTTGGTTGGTTGGTTATAGGAATCTTACAAAGATTACCTAGAGGAATTACAAGTTTTTTCTTTCCAGTCCCTAAAAAAATTGATTGATTCCTTTCAAAGCAATGAAGTGAAGGAGCATAAAATCAGCCCAGGGTTTTCTCAACATATTTTCTTTATTTTTATTTCTATTTTATTGTATGAAATAAACATATATGATTTTCACTGGTTTTTCAGCTCCCTACTCTTATAGTATTTTCTTTTATTTAATTGTCCCTTCTAATACTAAATTATTCCATCTTAGATGGGGAAAGTATAGTGGTCAAGCTCTGTAGTAAGTGTCAAGCTCTGTAATAAGCTTGGTATCTGCTCGAAAGAGGGACTGTTCCTGACCGTGACCCCATCACCCTTTCATAGCCTAGTTGACTGACGATGAGAAGTCAATTAGAATATTTTTGTCTTTGAAAGCAATGAGAGAAATTATCAATTATGTAATAGAAACATCACAAAGTAGGAACTATGCTTTATTTTCAGCCAGAAGAAAATATATTAATATTGTAAAAGACTCTCATTTTCTTTTTTGTTAAATCAGATATAAATTATCTTTTGGAAAGGATCATCAGTGCCTACAGTACCCCCTTCTAGGAGAAATGGAGAGTATTTATTAATTCTCTTTCTTCCCAAGAGAAGGAAGAACTAAACCATTGCAAATCTCCAGATACACTCTCCTCAGCCTAAGAGAAGGATTCTCTAAGCATCTCCTATATTACACTGGCCCCAGAGCAATCCTTAGTTCCTCTCTTGCAAGTTGCCAAAATTCTAACTATCAGTAAGAAGTGCTATGTATTGTACCATTAATGTGTACTGCCAACCTATCCACTTTCCTCACCTCCATTTTCTCCCTAGTCTGTTACATCATCATTATCACTCCTTGGAACGTGGTGACAACCTCCTAAATGATCTCCTTTCTTCTGCGGCAGACACCTCCTCAAACGCATTTCTCCATAGCAATCAGAGTAGTTTTTATATTGTTCTTTGATTATGAAAATGATACATATAAAAGTTTTTAGTTGTCCAAAAGATTATACATTAAGAGTGATTTCCCCTTGCAGTCCAGAACTCTATCTCCATTCCCCAGAATTATCTCTTATATAACCTTTCTGAAATTGTCCATTCGTATATATGGTTACTTATATGTGTATATATATCTTCTTTTTCCCTAAATGAGAACATATTATAAACATTACTCTGTTCTTTAATGTTCTCACTTAATAGTAATTACTGGAGACTTTTTATATCAGCAAACACAGACCTACTTCCCTCCTTTTGACAGCCACATAATATTTCATTTTATAGATGTTTCATAATTTATTTACATTCCCATGATGATGGTTTTGTTATAGGTTTTTGCTAGAAACAAATCATGCTGCAATTAAAATATCATCCACTGTATATTTGAATATATGTGCAAATGTATCTGTAGGATAAACTCCTAAAAGTGGAAAAATAAGTGCTTTTAAACACAAAGTCAATATTGGCAATGAACAAAATTCCAAAGAGAGGATACCGGTTCATTTTCCATCACCATCCACTGCATAAGAGATAAAGATTCTCTGAAACCTCTCCATCACTGGGTATGATCAATTTTTCAAATCTTACCAATCAGATGTGTAGAAATCAAAAAAATTATAAGTTGAGCAATCTTTCATGTTTATAAGATATTCATATTTCTTTTTCTGTGTTTCGATCATTGGTTATTTTTCTATTAGCTTTGCCATTGGTTTATATTGATTCCTTCTGTTATATAATGTTGGAAACAGAAATTAAAATGTTTATTTAGTCAAATTTATCAGTTCTTTACCTTTGGCTTCTGGTTTTGTGGCTAGTTTTAAGGTTTTTCCTATTCAAAGATATTTTATGTCCATATCATCTTCCTGTGTTAGCATGGTTTTATTTTATTTCTTATATTGAGGTCTTTAACTCCACTAGAGTTCATTTTGCTGCAGGGATGTATCTAGGAGGAAAAGAGTAGGGCTTCATTTTAGTAATTGGGGAGGTAGCTATCAAGGATCATGGAAGAGAAACTGGCCACGGACAATGGAACACGTGGATGGGAAGAGAGATGAAGTGGGGATGGCAGAGTTAGTATGAAGGGTAAGAGATAACGGAGCAGGAATCAGAGGCACAGAGCCCATGTCAGGATCAGATTTTGATGTATGAGGAAGACATCTTTACTTTGCTTGTACGACACCGGCTCTGCTAAAGAGCAGTCCCACCGTAATAGAGCATTTCAGATCTCATTGTGCGTTGTATTGTGGTGTTAATTTCATGCAACATTTCCCCTCAAAAAATAAAAGGTAGAATAAATAAATTTCATGGGAGCATAAAAGAAGCCTTCACTAATCTTCAAAATTTAAATGTCCTACACGTATAAAACAGCTCCTCATTTCTTCAGCAGCCCCAAGAGCATATTCTAAGTAATTATTTTGAAAAGTGAATACTTAAAACATTCAGAGTATGACCATTTTAATATTTTCTTGCTTTCTTAAACAGAAAACATAGCCCATTAACAAATGCTTCTTTACCAACATCAAGTATTTCAGCGACAGCTTTAGTGGCCAGTATTTGCAATGGTTTTTATCTTTTTAGCACTTTTAACTTTTTTTACTGCTGATCAGTTTATTGTGCTTTGTCTAATTTGGTGGAATTGTATTGAACACCCCAATGCTTGTTTAAGAACTTCGGATTGCCCATGTCCCCTAGAGAGTGATGTGGGTGACTCTTCAGACAGATGTGACTGCATAGAGGCCTGGCTCACCAAAGCCCTAATTGTAGCTCTGTTCTGGATGAGTGAAGCTACCATAAATCTAACTTTCATATAAGTGAAGCATCACTGTGACATTTCATCAAATTCTGTCCTTAACCAACTTGCCTTTTTTTAAGCCAGAATTGGTATATAAAATCTTAAGTCAGCATCAATTCAATAACACTTCTTAAAAAGTGCTTTGTAATAATGGAACTGTAAACTCACTGAACTGAAGACAGTTCCACCCTGAGGAATATAATTTTTGTTATACTTTCACTGACTGGTAAAACATTACTTACTCTGTTTTTTAATTTTTTTGCTTTTTTTTTAAATGAAGTACTCTTCATTGTTTTGCTTTTCAACAAAAATATTTCATTAACCTCTCCCCCAAACCTTAATCACTGCTGCTTAGATATTACCTATGTATTAATACCAAGCTAGAATTCAATCACGTCTTAATTAAAACACCCAACCACTAATAAATTAATTGAGTATTTAGTATCTGGGTGTTATGCACTTATAATTTTGAGAGATAAAATTAGAAATGGAAATAGATAATGCAAGCTGATTATCTTAGAGTTTTATTAACTCTTTGTAATGTCCCCTCTTGATTCTCTTCTTAATACCTAAACACTTGGAAAATAGATATATTTGCAGTTCCTGTGAAAGTGTGCAATTTCATGTCATTATTTTACTGTGAAAAAAGTTCTACAAATAGCTGAATCTAAAAACCATCCCCCTATCCTCACTCATAACTACTTGACTGAATGATTAAACCAACCAACAGGGAATGTGGAGGCAAAGACCGTAAGATGAAAGGTATGGTCATAATTTTATAATTCATTGTGCTGACTTCAGGAAGTCCTGATTAAGGCAACACTTAGAATAAGAAGTTATTTTTTGGAGAATGCCTACTATGATACAGAGATTATACTAAGCACTTCATGTAAAACCTCATTAATTCTCAGAACAGCATTTTCAAATCTGTAATCCATTGTCAATTAACTTCCCAAATTCACACTGGTAATGGGAAATAGTCAGGTATGACTACCTTCGATGTACTTTTTTTTCTATTTCGGGGTTCTGAAACGTATATTCTTTGGTAAAATGTACTTGATTTTTCTATTCTCAATTTCTAATCAATAACTTGTCAAAACAGGTTGTCAAAGGATGATGAGACCCCAGCATATTCTAGAAATTCTTTTCTAGATGTCTAGATATCATGAAAATTTCAAGTTCAGGTACAGGAGGTGTATAAGAGACTCAGTTATCAGGTCAAGACATCTCATGTAGCCCTAAGTAATCAAGGCCTATTGTGATCAAATCATACAGACCCAAGGTTGGACCAGACTATAACAAGCCATTATACCAACACATTGTTGGTCTTTTTCCCATGTTTTCAATTTATTGTGAAAAACTGGAGCCTCTACAGTAAAGTATCCATACATGAAAAAAAATAGGTATTCTTTAAAATACATATTGACATTTTTTGTGATCTTAAATGGCATATGATTATTAATTTTTGACATAAACCATTATATTAAATGTTCTAAAGTAATAAAGAATGAGAAAATGGAAATAAAACTAATAATCTATTGCTTAAATTTTAGGAAAAAATAAGTCTCTGACAAAACTGAACTGAGAAAAATAATTAAATTTATTCTGCTTTGTCACAATAAAATGTTAGAAAACACTTTTTGCCTTCTCCACTGTGATAGATTCATTGTAAAATGTCTTCAATTCATGACCTATTCCTATATTCATACCCTTGACAATGCGACTCAGCAGTTCTTCCCATCAGGAAGTGATATTCTCACCCTCTGACTCTGGGTAGGCCTTGTGATTTGTTTTTGACATTGTTGCGCCCCAGAATTGACATGGTGCCAGTTCCAAGCCCAAGCCTCAAGAAGAATTACATACTCTCATTGCTCTCTTGAATCCCCTGTGAGCATTAAGTAAACAAACACTTGCTAGCCTACTGGACAATAAGAAAACAGATGGAACAGAAATAAGTTGTCCTAATTGAGGCCATGTTAGATCACTTCGATCTCAGCAGAAGCAACACCTGTTGGAAAAAGCCTGATTAAGCCTAGGTGCAACAAGAACTACTCATCTGAGCCTAATCCAAATTACCAATCTGCAGAATTATGAGCTAAGGGAAAGTTTTGTGTTTTGGAGTGGTGTGTGAGCTGGCAGTAGCTAACTAATCAATCACTGTGAGCTAGTTCAGGGTCCTAAGGTTCCATTTGAAACTGAAAACTAGGCAGCCTTCCTGTCACCATACAGGCACTCTTCTTTTTTTAACTCACTGGAATATTGAATCTTATATCTGATATACCTACACCAACTGAGAAACTTACTTTAACTATGCAACATGCAAATATATAGATATAAAATATAAGGATAAAATCTGTCTTGGTAAATATAGTTCTACAAATTAAAGCACTTGCTAATGGCAAAGACAGAAAGATATTACATAGCTGTGCATATTCGAGGTTACAGTTTTTACCTTGTTCTCCTTTTATTCAGAAAAGATGTCATCTCATTCTTTAAAGAGCTAAAAAAGCAGAGCAGTTTTTAGAACCTAATTTATGGGCTGGTAACTTTAGATATCATACTACCTTGTAGGTCTACATTTAATAAGGGACTGTCTTTCAAACCTGCATGTCCGTGGGCAATGGTCAGAGCCCAAAGAAATCACAGTCTTCTGTTTGCTAGCAAGTACTTAGTATAGCCATGGCTTTCTTTATTGAGGGATGAATATTGAGAAATTAAAAACAACAGTAACAATATTTCTTTCATGAAACAATACTAAAGTGCAAGAGAAAACAAACACATCTTGAAAGAAGAAGAGCACATCTAAAATGTAGTTTCTGCAGATCCAGGGGAAAATGCCATATTAAATTCAAAAAGTTATTAAATAGGACATTAAAGTTATAAGGAAAGAACAGGCTGGCTTAAAAGAACAAGAAGATGAGATATAAAGTCAACAAGCTTAGATGAAAAGGGATCTAGGTAAGATCAGAAAGGACTGCAAAAAAACTAAAATTGCAGAAGTTTGAGTAAAATACACATTGGATTTACTGAAGAAAGTTAGTGACTTGAGAAAATCAAATCAGTAGAGAAAAACTTTCAGAAGTGTCCCAAAATAAAGAGGAAAAAAGGAAAAAGAGAGACAACAATGATGTGATTGTAGCAGTTGATATTTATTGAGCAGTTACCCTGTACCAGGTTCTTTTTTTTAATAATAGAGATTACGTTTTTATCCTCACAACAATCCCATGTCATTTGTACAATCATTTACCATCATCACTTTACAGATAGAAAAGTGAAGCAAAGAGAGTTTATGGGCACTTCCCTAGGCTATAGAACTTGTAAATAGTTGAAGTAGAATTTAAACCAAGATAGTCTGACTCCAAAAATTCATGCTTTTAGCACCAATGGATTAATGCTGCTCCCTTTTTCCTGAAGAATCAAGGCATTACAAAGTAAATTTTCTGGTGCTTAAAAAAGGCTTCTGTAAGAAGATCAGAAGAGTTCACCAGAGTCTTGTATAGTTAATGAAAAGTGTGCCATAGTAGGTAGGTCTTAGAAAAGGTATCGCCACTGAAAAGATAAGTTTTATATGGCTATAAGAACTGAGGCAGAAAACAAAATAAAACAACAGAACAAGAGGTTACCTTCTAGAAAGAAAAGTCTCATATGCCTTAGAAATTTTTTCTCTAACATAAAAGGCAAAAGAAAAGCCAACCAATAAATAAATACATAAGTGAAAGGGAAAAATGTGTCAAAAATATCTGACAAATTTTCTTTTATCTGTTAATAAAATAGAAATATAGTCCTAAAAAGCATACTACCCACATACACGAGTGATATATGCTACTATGCTAACTAAAAATGAGGAACTTGTGATTTCAAAAAAATAGTGCTAATATTGAACCATTTCAACATGAAATATACTATGAATATTATTATAAAAGTGAATGCATATGACAAAAATTCTGAAATTAAATACATATAATATAAAAAGAATTGAACAACATTTAGAATTCCAAACTTCAGATCATATTTACCATTACTAGGAAATGGAATGAAATCTCTGTGATTGTGTAGATGTGGGAATGGCAGAAAACAGCAAAATTGCTTATACTATTCAGGGAGAAATGGTATATCACAAAATCGCTTTTGAAATAAATGCAGACATCTTAGGTAAAGTGTTAAATTAGAATAAAGTTGAAAATCTCATCTAACCTAAATGAGATTTATACAAGTAATCAAGAATAACCTAATGTTACATTTATATCCCATCAGTAGGTCCAATAAGAAAAATATAACAGTTGGGATCATTCCAATAGATAGCAAAACAATGCAGTTCATATCAGTAACACCCTTTTGATTAAACCTCCTATTATGGAAACACAGAAATTGAAGAATACTAAATGATTAAGATCTCATTTTAAGTTAACAGAGAACATCATAGTGATAAGATGCTAATGAGATATGAAACAAAGTGCTATTGAGACACAAATAAGGAGAGAAACTCTGTTTCCATTACTATTTATAATTGTTTTAGAAATTCTGGCCAATGAAATAAGACAAGACATAAATAAAAGAATTAAATAATAAAATAAATACAAAATAAAGTTGTTATTTACAATGTCTTAGATTAATTATATCAAACATAAATCTATCAGAATTAATAAAATATCAATTTACCCTTCCCAACCTCTGGTAACTATCATTCTTTCTGTCTCCATGAGTTGAATTGCTTTTTTTAGCTCCCACATATGAGTGAGAACATACAATATTTGTCTCTCTGTTCCTGCCTTATTTCATAACATACTGTTCTCCAGTTTCACCCATGTTGTTGCAAATGACAGGATTTCACTGCTTTTTATGACTTAATAATATTCTATTGTGTATATATACCACATTTTCTTATTCATTCATCCGTTGATGGACACTTAGGTTGATTCCATATCTTGGCTATTGTGAATAATACTGAAATAAACATGGAAGTGCAGATATCTCTTTGATATATTGATTTCCTTTCTTTTGGATATATACCCACCAGTGAGTACAAGTAGTAGTTCTATTTTTAGTTTTTTGAGAAACCTACATACTGTTCTCTAATGGCTATGCTAATTTACATTTCCACAAACAGTGTATGAGGATTCCCCTTTTCCACATCCTTACCAGCATTCATTATTGCTTGTCTTTTGGATAAAAGCCATTTTAACTGGGGTGAGATGATATCTCATTGTTTCTGATTTGCATTGTTTTGATAATTAGTGATGTTGAGCATTTTTTCATATACCTATTGACCACTTGTATGTCTTCTTTTGAGAAATGTCTATTCAGATCTTTTACCCATTTTAATTGGATTATTTGATTTTTTCCTATTGAGTTGTTTGAGATCCTTACATATTCTGGTTATTAAACCCTTTTTAGATGGATAGTTTACAAATATTTTCTTCCATTTTCTGAGTTGCCTCTTCATTTTATTCATTGTTTCCTTTGCTATGCAGAAGCTTTTTAGATTGATGTGATCTCATTTGTCCATTTTTGCTTTGATTGCCTGTGCTTTTGAGGTTTTACTCAAAAAATCCTTGCCCAGACAAAAGTCTTGGAGTATTTTTCCAATTGGCAAGGATAGCGGGGAGGGGGAAATAAAGTGGGAATAGCTAATGGGTACAAAAATACAGTTAGATAGCATGAATAATATCTAGTACTTGATAACACAATAAAGTGACTATAATTAAAAATAATTTACTGTGTATTTTTAAAACAGCTAAAAGACTGAAATTGGAATGTTTCTAACACACAGAAATGATAAAATTTGTAAAGTGATGGATACCCCAATTACCCTGACTTGATTATTACATATTGTATACCTGTATCAAAACATCACAGGTACTCTATAAATATATACAACTATTATATACTGATAATAATTAAAAATAAAAAATTTTAAAAAATAAATATAATACCTGTAATCCTAGCTCTCTGGGAGCCCAAGGCAGGTGAATTGTTTGAGCTCAGAAGTTCAAGACCAGCCTGAGCAAGAGCGAGACTCTGTCTCTACTAAAAAATAGAAAGAAATTATCTGGACAACTAAAAATATATAGAAAAAATTAGCTGGGCATGGTGGTACATGCCTGTAGTCCCAACTACTCAGGAGGCTGAGGCAGTAGGATTGTTTGAGCCCAGGAGTTTGAGGTTGCTGTGAGCTAGGCTAATGCCACGGCACTCACTCTAGCCAGGGCAACAGAGTGAGACTCTGTCTCAAAAAAATAAATAAATAAAATAAATAAATAAATATAATAGTGATATGTCAATAAAGTTATAATTATACATATTATCACTAATTAATTAAAGGATATTATAGAAAAGATAATCTATTTGACTATAGAACAAAAAGCATAAAATTCCTAGGAATAACCTTCACAAGGATAATGAAAAACTTGTTTGAAGAAAACTAATAAGATATTGCTATGGTTGTAAAAAGACCTTAATAAATGGAGAAGACGCAGCGAGGGGGGATTTAATATAATAAATATTCAAATGTTCCTACATCAGTATAGATGTTTCCATTAGTCTAGCTAAAATTCCTACAGCATCACCATTTCAAAATTGAAGATTTATCAAAGGTACGCATCTCTTCTTCCTACTAAAATCCCATTGTATTATAATTATCAAAAAAATGTAAGAACTATTCCATAACAAGGCTGGAAAACTAGGAAGGGTACCAATAGTAGTTAGGATTAAACTGACCCACGGATGACATAAAACAAACAGACCATGTAGCTAAAACAATAGAGAAGTGTTTCATCTGTAAATACAAACCATACCTGGCTAGTATGGCAGCCTCATGGTTATCAGTGGTGCAGACTTCTTACTTGATGCTCTGCCATTCTCACTGTGTTTAGGAGAGCTAGTTGAACTCCAGCAATCCTAGTTGCATTCCAGCAAGCAGCAAAGATAAAAGAGAGGAAGAAAAGAATGCCCTCTCCATTAAAGAGCATTTCCCATATCACTTCGTATATCTCATTGGCCAGAATCTAGTCACATTGGCATAGTTAACATTAAGAGAGGCTGAGAAATAAAGTCTTTGCTTCAGATGGCTAAATGCCCCAGTAAATATAGGGGCTTCTCTTACTTAGGGGGAAAATATCAACTAAGAA
The DNA here is from genome assembly GCA_963575035.1 of Avahi laniger. Lineage (NCBI taxonomy): Eukaryota > Metazoa > Chordata > Mammalia > Primates > Indriidae > Avahi > Avahi laniger. Next base: position 21,649 of record CAUYSK010034615.1, read on the forward strand.
TATTATGGGGAAGTATGTAGATTCTTCCATAGGCACCTTACACAGATAAAGTATTGAAATACTTCTGGAATACATAAACAAATGAGTTGTTTTATTTTTGATGGAACAAGAATAAAAGTGAGAAATATGATTCTGTATCTGCAAAAGAAGATATTATTTTCAAAGAAAAATTGCACCAAACAGAGATAAACAGACAAGAAAGACTTTATTTAAGACTACTGCAATAAGATAGAGAAATTAAACTCAACTCTGCCGAGACAAAATACACACACACAAAGCTTTTAAGCTCTAGGATCAGCTGGTGGAAAAGTACTGGAGGACATTCGGGGTAGGTTGGTCAATGTGATCAGGCCATCTGTGTTTGCTGACTGGTGTTTATCACAGTTAGGCTCTTACTCTCTCACAGAGACTGGGAGAGACAGTCACTGTCTCCTCCAAGATGACATGTCAAAGGGATGGCTCCCAGGTCCTAGAGAAAGGCATGTTGGGTTGTGAAACTGGCAAGAGTCTAAGAGAAGGTTTACATCACAGGGGGACAGAGAATTTATCTCCAGTTGAAAGATTTCTAAAGTAAATGCTCTAAGAAAAGGGAAGTCAAAGGCCTATAGTCAGAAAGAAGGCTGTCTAAAGTTTAAACAAACTGAAGGGAACATTACAGCTGTCCTGGTCATAAGTTTATTCCAAATATAACAGGGCTGGGAGCAACACCAGGCAGTGAGGTAGAGGATTGAACAGTTAATTGAAGAATGTTAAAATTGCTACCCCAGACCCTAGTTTTATAACTTCCGGTTACAGCATTTGTTCCCCAGATATACCTGGAAGAGCAGCTCCTTAAATAAAGAGGATCCTAGTGGATGACTCTCCTAGAAGCAGGTTTATGCCCCAGATAAGTTCGAGTAACTAGAACATATATGGGGCCCCTTTACTCAAAAGGCAAGCACCCTTAGGACCACTTTTATTTATTACATAATGTGCTATTACCTTAAGCACAGATGAATTCTAGGTTCAAATGACTCAGAGTATTGACCTAACTGAATTCCGCTGAAATTTTTGGCTGACAAAAATGCTGATATTGGCCAGGCGCGGTGGCTCACGCCTGTAATCCTAGCTCTCTGGGAGGCCGAGGCGGGCGGATTGTTTGAGCTCAGAAGTTCGAAACCAGCCCGAGCAAGAGCGAGACCCCGTCTCTATCAAAAATAGAAAGAAATTAATTGGACAGCTAAAAATATACATAGAAAAAAATTAGCCGGGCATGGTGGCGCATGCCTGTAGTCCCAGCTACTCTGGAGGCTGAGGCAGTAGGATTGCTTGAGCCCAGGAGTGTGAGGTTGCTGTGAGGTAGGCTGATGCCACGGCACTCACTCCAGCCCGGACAAAAAAGAGGGAAACTCTGTCTCAAAAAAAAAAAAAAAAAAAAAAAATGCTGATATGGTGTATCACTGTGGCAGTGAGTTGGATGTTGAGTTAAATGCCTGCGAAGGTGTAACGGGGAGACTGTCTAGGCAAGTATCGAGGGGCTTACACTAATAAGTAGGTAACTATAACAAACTTTATATTAAAAAAAATACTAGAATGTGAGCAACCTAGAAGTACTGAGACATTTCCCCGCTTCTTTGTAAGTTGATCTCTATGTACCTTAATGTACTGATTTAATATCTTGAGGTAAATGCTATTAGATTATTTTTCTTTTGTGTGATAGCTGTGCTGACTTTGAGAAAGGATAATACTCATATTATCCCATCCGACACACTGTTGCTGTTAGAACCTATTTTGTCTTTAAATTGTGTAACCCTAGATTCAAGGGTCACACTTTTTTCTCTTGTTTGTTATCATTTATCCACCTTCTCCTCTGAGCTAACATGATAAAGCACAAGGTCCTTTCAGCATTTGCATTAAACAACGTGGAAAGTTCTACAATACAATTCCTCTCCAATTAGCAACGGATTGATTCTAGTGTCATTCTCATTAAGCCAGCCTGGGAGGTTCACTCTCCAGCATTTTTAGTGCTCTGCAGTTACTGCTGCGGGAGATTTGCACTGGAGCGGCTCAGGAGTTCCCTTTACGATGAATTGACTTGTAAGTCCTGAAAATTAGAAATCTGAAATGGGCAGTCTATTCCATACTGTACCATGAAGCTAAATTTTTACTTACTCTCAAATACAGCATTTCAATCCAATTCCTGCTGTATAGGAAAAGGTAAAGCAGATCGACTGAAGAAAGAATGAATGTATTATACATAGCTTCTTAGTATCACATGTCTTTCTGCAGCCTAAGAATACCAATGGGCTTCCTATGGTGCAGGGGCCATATCAAGATTTGGTACCAGTTTGAAGAGAGTAAGATGACAGTGTGAAAAAATGGCACTGAATTCCAATATTTTCCCTGGATGCTTTCTATATAACAAAATCAGGATCTTTCTAGTTATCAACAATTAAGTAAGGACTTAGGAATCTGAATATAGAGTTTCTTTTATTGTCACAGTATAAAATTGGAAAGTGATCAAGGTCATCATCACCATCTGTACCATTTATTGCAGGCCTGGAGTATGAACATTCCTGGATATTTGTTATAACAGGTATTAAATTACATGCCACTTCTTAATTTAGAGTTAGGGAAAGGGCATAGTATACATAATTCTATCCAATAAGCTAAAATGAATTGTTCATCTTTCCTTGATACTGTGTATCACTTTGCTTCATATAAATGTACATAAGTCATGGGCCCTGCCTTAGTATTTATATTCAGAAAGAGAAACAGATACAAAGAGATAATTCCAATATCATGTGATATGCACTATGGGACACAGATAAAGGGATTTGGATCAGCTTGGAAATTGAGGCCAAGCTGATCTTTGAAAAAGGAGTAAGGATAAATAGATTAAAATGGTAAAAATGGGGTTGTGTAAATATATAAAGAAAGCAACTATCACCTATGAAATAAAGAGAAAAATTCTGCAGTAGTGATATGAAAAACCTCAGATGGATGACAAATCCTGGGGCTGGACATAAGGAAAATTATAGGGAGGACATGCTTGGAAAAACTGGAACTATTTCAATAGTCCAAATTCAGAGACATTTATCCTAAATTGCAGAGAGAATAAGGAGTATGGAAAAGAATGAGGAAAAGGAAAGACACGTCAAAGATATCTCAAAGTTTTTTGGTCTGAATAAATGAAAACCAAGGGTCAGTTCTGACAGAAAAATGAAATGTATTTTATTGAAAGATAATAGAATTTGAAGTTTTGACCAGATATCCGAAAGGAAATGAACTGCAAGACAAAATCTGGTACTGAAGTTCTGGAGAGCCAATGAAGAAGAAATATAATTGGGAATTTCCAGTGGGGAGACATAGACTCATTTTTACTCCTATCCTTAAAACAACTATTTGCATAACTCTCATTATCTTGAACTCTAGGCCTCTGGTGGGCACATGCATCAAAGGCAACATTTATTGTTAAGCCCCTAAATGGGAGGTTATGTTCCCTAGATACCTTTCATTCCTTCATAGTTGGTAGTTCATAATGGCAAATCTGATTACTACTTTTGCTGTTGATGGCCACGTGTGCTCCTCTGCAGACAGACATCATACAGGCTCTTCCGTAACATTGCTGCAGGACAGATGAACCTCAGCAACTTCTCAATATGGTTAAGTGGGGCTTCCCTTTTCTTCTGCTTGTCTTTTTTTCCTTTGAAGCTTAGCAATAAAAATAAAACCGGTGGAACTGAAAGGAAATTGGATCCAAATCCACAGGAGCCTCTTAAATGAAATATCAAGCACTCGGTCCTTAGTGTAAGTGGTTTCCACAGAGCCATTCATTATGAGCCCCTACTAGGCTGAAGCAAAGTGTCCAATGAGTTGGATATGGTTACGCCTACATCTGAAATCAATCATATGAGAAAGGTCCTGAAAGCAAACACATTTAAGCATGAGTAGATTTTCACTTTTCCATTGTTTGTATGTGACTACCATGAAAGATTTAAATCACATATATCCGAAGTGTATGAAGGACAAATGAGATATGTAGTAAAAAATTGTAAAACTCAATCTATCTGGAAAAACTGAGAGCATTTAATATATCAATAAGTATTATTTCAAATTCTAAAGTATGTAAATATTTGTCAAGATTAAGAATATAATGATTATAGTCAAGATACTTAGGAAAGTATTTTAGACTATACTATTTACAGTAAATGATATTCATATTTTTGTATGCTAAGAAATAAAAATATCCATTATCAAATCAGTAACTCACAATCACACATAGAAATACATAAAATATGATTTTCTACTGTTTATCTGAGAAACCAGTAAGCTTTTTTTTACTATATGCTAGTAGGAAAAGAAAATGAAATCAGAAAACATGAAATTTTTCCTGATAAATTTGTATAATATACTATCAAAGTATAACATACTGTCAAAGTGGCCTACCTGCTATATTCTGTACATTAGGAAATTAGGTACTTGAACTTACACATACACACACAGAAACACACACACGGCTATTTCAATGGTATGACTGAATTAACTCTTACAAGAAATTAAGCAATATTTTTGAGCAAAACAGTTGAATTAAAACAGCAATAACTCCTTTTTACTGTACAAATGATGATTTGTTTATTTAATCCAATTAGAAGCAAATCAAAATGCCATGAATAGTTTTAAAAGTTCAGATAATCAAAAAGAATATTGTACATTAATTTTTCATTACCAAAGATTTTGCTGCCAGTAGCTTATGATATTCACAATAAATTTAACTTATCTCTTTAATAGAAATATTGATAAAAAATAAATTACAAATTAGACCTAGGAAGAAAAGAAAGACAGTGCTAATAGACAAACTGGATAAGCATCATTTCAGCTGAGGAAGCTTCTAGTGAGGAGCTGAGTGTCCTAATTATTTGAGAAACTCTTTTTCTTCCCTTAGGTGTTTAGGTTTTTTGCAAAAGTAGGTCTCACTTTTTCTGTTAACTTTCACATCTCCTACTCACAACGCACGCAGTTCATGACTGGCCTTAGCCTCTACTGAAATTGCAGTTAGCATGGTTAATAACAATGGCTTCATGCTAAAAATTAGTGAACATGTTTCAAATTGCAATTTTTCCGTCTCTCGATAGCATTTAACATTCCCTTACCTTCAAAATATTTTGTGCTTGGCTTTTCACAAAATCATGTCCAAGTTTTACTCTTACCTTTGTACTATTTGTTTTCTGCCTTGGTGAAAGTCATATTTTACATTAAATTTCCCTTAAAGCTGATAGGCCCCCAAATTTTACCCTTTTCCCCCTTTTTCTTTGCTTCCTATATGTAATTTCATACATTTTCTAATCTTCACATTTTCAAATCCTCTATCACTTCTGCAAGATCATTTCCTCAAAGGCAGATATATTGACAGGTCTATCAGTCAAGGTCCAAACAGGAAACAGATGCACAACATATTACAATAATTCAAGCAGGATTATTTACTAGGTGGCAATAATACAGCAGTGGATGAGGTTTAGTAGAACTACAAGGATAGTACAGAAAACCCAGGCAAGCAGCTGACAAGCTATTACCCCAAGCTACCCTAGTCCCAAGGGAACAAGGGAAGGGAGAATATATTTAGGAGTAGTGGCTTCTACCAAGGGATGCCACCAACTTGATATTACCTGAGATGAGAGAGATTCACATAAATAAATCTTACTCTAACCTCAAGGCCTGCTTCCTTCCCAACTCTTGTTAGAGCTGCCATTTGGGTCAAATAATCTAAAAGCCAGAGAGCATAGGAACCCTACTAATGTAGTCACATAGGTCAGTTTTTTTGGACAAGTCCATTGTGAAGCAAGCTAGAAAGTGACTCTGGAAGAGCAAACAAATATCTGGTACAGAGTCGAAAATTGAAAACAGTAGGCACTGTTTTGTCATATTGCTACTTTTCAACTACACACACAGACAGACACCAAACATGCACACTCAGATTGTTTTCCAAACAAACATATCCTTTTGTGAAATGTTATGAATCTTTCTTAAGAATGATATTGTAGTTTGAAAACAACGCAGTGATTCAAGAGGGTGTTTTACGAGAAAGACGATATAATTGTTCAATCAGCGCCTCCCTGGAGCAGAACCATTGTTAGTCACCAGTTTCCAAAATCTGGCTTTCTTGAACCAGATTTCCTAGAAAACAGAATCTAAATTAAAAGGTTATGTGGAGTACAGTCCCCAGAATGAGGAGATGAGAGCGTGAAGCAGAGAAGGATGGCAAATAGCAAGGGGTGCATTACTGAGCAGACCACAGCTTCGTAATGGTCACAGCCGGCTGCTCAGCCCCCTGGACATCTCAAGAGATCCTTACACACTGCGTCATGAACAGTCTTTTGGGAAAGAAAGGAGGTGGATTTAGCCAGTGGCCCACTCCCAGCACCTGATTCATGCTAGGTAATGCCTGTCTCCTTGGGAATTAATTCCCCTGCACTCACAGGTTACCCCAGTGATCAGTCCTGTCAGAGTCAGAGGAAGCCAAAGCTCTGCTGGTTCCAGGCACAGGTGCAGTGTTCCCTTTCCAGAAGGTGATGTCATGTGAGGGCTCATTTGGTACAGTCCTGATATGTCTTCAGTGAACTGAGAGCTGAAAAGACACTGGCGCTTGCCATGATCATCAGAAATCCTAAGGAAACACTTGAGATCAGGAAATAATTTGTGGGTGGTAGTTATGGTATCAGCAATGACCTGAGACCCTAACTTTGTAATCATGTTAGTAAAAATATTAATAGTGCAGGCCTTTATTGTTCTCACAAGAAAGTGCTGATTTGTAAAATATGATGTCTGTTTATTAGTTATAACAAAAAATGTGACTTTCAAACACTTACACTGAAATCTCAGTATATTATTCCACTTTGCATAAAACCCACCAACATCTACAAGAGTGTTTCCCAAGAGCTGCTTCTGTGTGTAATTAAAGCCTGAGAAGAGTAAACAAATACTCACAGGTATTTTGTGTCCTAACTCTAGCAGCATAGTGCAAAGAAAATTTATTAAAATTCTGTATTATATCAAATATTAATTTAATTGAACTGTTTAAGTGATACATTAATTAACTTTGAGAAATACTGATGTTCCCAGAAGCTACCCTGTGTTTATCCTATGGATTCCAGTACTTCCTAACATATAACTGAAAGCATTGACATACAAAATAAAGTCTAGGCTTCTCAACATGATATGTAATGGTCTTTCTGATCAAGATCTTAACACATTTATTTATTTATTCAACTTTTCTGTTAAATGGAATTACTGTTAAAGGGACTGTGTTGGGCACACAGAATACTATTAAGAGGGAAGAAATAGATAAAATCCCTGAACTTACAGTTTAGATTCCAGGGGTAATATACAAATAAATAAGCTATTACAATACAGACTGACAAAATTTCTAATAGAAGTACAAGAGGCTAAATATATAGAAAGTGTCTAAATTGGACTTGAGGAGTGTCAGGCAAAGCTTCCTAAAGAGCTATCTTCTATGTTAAGAATCGTAGTATGAATAAACATCAATTAGGGAAAGTAGAACAAAGCAAAGAAAAACAAATTGTTTGAAGGCTGAGAGATTAGAGATGAGACTCCTCAGGAGGCAGAACCAGCTTGTGGATGGCTTTGAAAGCCACGGTAGGGAGATTAAACTTAATACTAAGAGCAATAGGCAGTCTCTGAATGTTCTAAGAAGGAGAGTTATGAGAACAGGTTCACATTTTAACAAGATCACCTTGACTAGAGTAATTGACAGAATTCAGACTGGAGGCAAGGAAGCCAGCTGAATTGTTTTTGTAATCACGTAGGCAAGAAGTGATAGTAAAAGTGGACTGAGTAAGATACATACCAATGGATTGAAGAGAGTTGGTGATGAAGTGGATGTGTGGAGGGGAGAAGCAGAAAAAAGGATTATGCTCAGGTTTCTAGTTTGAGTTTGGGCGATACGAAAGAGCTATCTAGGAAAGAGGATAAGGTTTGGGGGACAGAGAGAGTGAGAACTCAGGTGCCTGTAGCATGTCGGGAGAGAGAGTTGCAGAGTTGTATGAATGGATCTGATCTGAAGCACTAAAGAGAAACTGGGGCTTTTCAATACCTATAGGACAAAGTATTCAAGAGCTGGCATTTAAGGATATCCAAACTATTATTCCATTATTATTTAAACTAACTGCCAGATCCATTCTCTAAAATATGTAGCATTTTCCGACTGCCAATGCTGAAAATTTTTACACTTTTTCTCATGTTATTTCTTTCTAGAATAACCTTTGTCACCTAGAAATATCCTCCCTATTCTTCAGGTTTAGATCAATTGAGCTTTCTGTGAAGACTGCTTCAATTCTTGGGGAAAACTTAATTTCTTCTTTCTGTGTGTTATCACAGCATCCTTTTCCATTCTGAAAGTTATCATTGTTTGTCTATAGGTCTCGTTAAGCTCTCCAAGAACTTCTTAATGGCGTGTGACCAGATAATCTTTGCATACTCTCTACCTGGCACATAGCAGACACACAATGGATATTTATCGAATATATGGAATAGATGAACATCTTTAACTACTCCAGCCAAACATAGTCATAATAGTGGTTTTATAGTAAAATAAGTAGAGAAAATGAAAAACAGAAATGGCATTTTACTATGGGAGCATCTGATGCTTTCCTGACTAGAAGAAAAGTAAAAGCTATGAAAAATTGGTTCTCTATAATCTCTCTTGTATTGTGCCTCAGTGTTGGTGTCACATTCTTCTGATTTAAAATGAATCCTCCTTGGCATTCCTGAAGATACTTTAATACACTCAGTAAAACAAGATAGACTGTACAGACATCAGAGGCAACTCCAGTTATTGAATACTGCTATGCAATAATTCTCTGAAGTCCATATATTTTTAGCTGAAATAGTCCTGGTCGTTTTCTGATATATGATGTTCAACTCATAGAGATTATGAGACTGAGTCACTGAAAAGGTTATTAAATCTACCTGTCTTGAGATAAGCTGATGGATTATAAAGACTATTTTAAGGCATCACATTTGACTGCATAGGAAGTGATGGTACGTAGACTGTTGCTACTGTCCTGAAAATACTGCTGGTTAAAGCCAATTGCCGTGCTTCTCACAGACAAGCCATTAATAAATGTTCATATCAGACAAGGCTAAATCCATTGTTTCGGCATTATGATATTGGATCTTTAAGAACAAGGTGAGATAGACAGTGTTACTTTGGTATCTGTGATTATCCTTTGCTTCAGCACTTTTTGATCTACTTATGTGGTTTTTTAAATATTATTTAGTGTATTTTTGCAAAAGATGAATCTATGCAAATAAAATTCTTTTCTATTCCAAGGTTTATGTACAGGAAAAATAGTATGCTAAACACTTCTAAAAATAGTGAAAGATATATTAATAGCTCTATTTGGATCTTTCCTTAGAACTGAAATGGAAATTGATATAGATTCCTAAGTGTTTCAGTTTGTTCTTTGTAATAGAGTAGAATTTTAGGTAATGATTTTACATTTGAATTCTAGTTTAATTTTTTTTGTGTGTACATGCTTTTCTAAATTTTTTCCAACATAAATTTATCAGGTTCCTCGAAGTAATCAGAAATCAATGACTGCCCTTTGTATTTGAATGTAAAACTATTATTTAATACTTTAATCTTCTGAATTTTGAAATGAACACTTTTTCCATCTAGCTTTAGTTACCTGTGCATTTATTTTATTAAGCCTGATATGTTAAAATAAAATTTTTAAATCATTCCCCTGATGCAGCAGACATTTGTAATAATTGTGTGGTTTTCTCTTTAAGGAAATGATTATTTCCTCTTGGCCGCAGTTGCCTGCAATTCTGCTAGCTGCCCCAGAGGAATGATAATATTGAGGGTTGTGAGTTCATGACCCAACTGAGCAGGAATGTTATTGAATGGATCATTGTTTATTTGTAAAAGGTGTATTTTACTGACTTCTCATGCAACATGGTGACATAAATTCTGTGTTCAAGTTTCTATTCAAATTGTGAAAGAAATATTTTTAAAAGGTCAAAAAAAATCAGATCTGAAAAAAAAGGTATAGGTAATATTAGGAATTTCTATAGGATATACAATTAAAACCAAATGGAGAGAATTTTTTTCTCAGCATGAAATTTGTATCTTCTATGTCATCAAATGGTATTGTTTATTCAGTTACCCAAACGCTAAACCTGAGATTTACTTATGCTTTTCTTTCTTTCTCCCTGGCCTAGATATTCTCTGCTTCATTTTCAAATCTACTCTCCATCTTTTTCTCCCCTGCTTGGTACCCCAGGAGGCTGATTTCTATGGGCTGCAACTACCTAGCTCCCTTGGCCTCTGACTTTGAACTGTATTTGGGCAATGGGATGGGAAGACATTGAAGGAGTAGAAAGAGTTCAGAGTTTATTTATTCCGCATTTTCTATCAGCCGAGCACAAGTTTGTGGTGGCTGCATTCCTCTCTCCAAGACAACAGCTCTTATCGCGTGGTTCTTCTCCTATACCTACATTTTTGTCCACATTGCAGAAATTATCATTTGCTGGTCCCTTCAGATTGATGGATAGCACAGATTCTAGTCCTGGGGCACTTCACTGTCTCTTATTAATTTTCTTAAACTTCTCCAACTTGAAATAGTCAAAAAACAGATGTGGATTATTAATTTCCTGCATAAAAGCCATTAGTGACTTCACTAATGTGGCCAAAAACCTCCAGCCCCTGCCTGCTTCCCTAAGACTTCCCTAAGACTACAGGCACACGCGTGCGCACACACACACACACACACACACACACACTCCACACAAACACATACTCTAGCTTCCTTCATGCCAAACCACTTGCAATTGCTATGTGTGCTGTCTCTTTCCTTTGGATCTTTAAACATGTAACTTCCTCTGATGGGCTTCTGAGTGTCCTTCCTGATATCACAGCTTTCTTTGCCCATCCTTCTAGCCAATTCCTTCTGGTCTTTTAGGACTCACCTGTAAACCACTTGAGAAAATCTTTTCTGATTGTTTTTCTTCTACTAATACAAAATATCTTTTTATCTTCAACCATATCATCAATATGTCCCTTCTTGTCCCCTACCAAGAGTATAAAAATGTTGAAAGGTTTTAGTTCAAGGTTGAAACTGTATGGGTTCATATCCATTTCCACCATATATTTGCCTTGTGACCTTGAGTGAGCACAAGTGTGTACCTCTGTTTTCTCATTTGCACATTTAGGAAAATAAAAATATTTGTTTTTATTTTGTGAGAATTGTAGTACATGTGGAGCATTTAGAGCACCGCTGGGTATATTCTAAGCAGTCAGTGCATTATACAATATGGCAATTGCCTTTTTTTCCTCAATTCCATAAGACTGGGTCTAGTTTCTACTGATAACTTTATAATCTTGATGAGTGAATTTTTGATGCAAGGGAAAAAATTCATAAATGTTTTTGGTTTAATAAATGAATGAATGAGTGATGTGCAATGTATTATAGATTGAATGTCTTGGCTTCTGTCTGGGTCTATTTTGTTTTTCAAATCCTGACTAACAATGGCTAGATCTAGATTATTTAAAGGAGTCTTTTCTATGAAGTAAATATATTTTTGGGCTCCTATCAATCTGAGAAAGTTCCTCTCTTTCTGTGAGACTCAGAAGAAAAAATGCATTTATCTTTGCCAGTATACATGTTCTTATGGCTGGGGCTGACTATGATATTTTTCATCATGTCACCTTGATTATCGACTTGTCTTTCACTAATTTGGATGCACTCTCCAGGTCATAAGAAATCACACATTTTTAATGCTACCTAATATTGTAGAATGTTCTTCTTTCCTATAAGTTTTATGTTAAGTTGGAAGTATTCCAGAGTATTATCTCTCCATAATGGAATTAATAAATTAAATTTAACTAATATAATAAATGTTTCCATTTGATATCAAACACATAAAAATATGTATATTTCTTGCTATAGTATATTTCTTACTATCCCTAGTGGCGAGCAATTCAAATTTCAATGACTTCTAAATCTAAATGAAGCCATTAAGTAAAAAATACAATCTTAGCCAAAAATACTGTTATTAGTTTATCAATTAAAATCTAATTTCTTACATTTCCTCAAAAATCTATATATCCTTAGCATTAGAATATGAATTTATAGATTTCTTTAAGGATTCATGGTATAGAGTTCAGTTCCCATAATATTCATTGCATTATATTATAAAAATGATTTGTTTTTTCAAGTGTCCTGTCTCAGAATGTATCTATGGATTAAAATATGTCTAAAGTTTAAAAAACTTCTCTAGCAATTACTAGGTGTTAGAACTATGCTAAGTGTTCATTACTTAAGTAAATAAATAAATGAAGTAGCTTTAAGGTTTTAAAACCAGAAAGGGAGATAATCAAAGAAAAACAACTGAGTGTTCCACAGTACAAATACCACATACATAATATTAGTAAACAATGCAAACTGCGTATACATACCTATGTGTACTTCCATTTTGTATTTTCCATCTGTAGAAAATACAAAATCATAAAAACACCCCACACATGTATTCACAAGCTATATTCATTATCTATTAATGTTGAAAACAATAAAAGGTCCTTGTAGGAGGCATACATTTTGAGAAATTTTTGGAAGATTAAGAAAAAGATGGTGACTTCTTTTAGGATAGTGTGGCACCTGAAAAAAAAATTTTAGCTGTAAGATACACCTAAAATATAGACTAACATAAAGAAAAAGTATTAAATTGCTATGATGCTAAGATAATACAAAAAATTCTTGCAGTCAAGAAAAAAGAAAAGAAACTAAGAAAGAAAAAGGGGAAAAAGAGGATCCTCAAGGAAACTTTCATGCCGCACCTTTAGGTAGGAGGGGAAAAAAAATCTTTCCCAATTATTTATAACAACAAACTAGCCAGATATGGAGGTTTGTGGCCCAAACCTATGCTTACTATTTACCCAAAATTCTTAAAGAATATTTTATTTTATAGTGTTTCCTGTTTGGAATTGTCCTCATGAGATGAACAAAGCAAATACAAATCCTCTTTGGGGTAATGCCGTGTACTCAGGCCTCAAAGTAATCTCACAGATAAGTTCCAAAGAATATGAGCCTACAGTGAAAAATGACAATGACTGAAGGGGAAATAAAAAGCACCATGAGACAGGAGCCAACAGAAAGGAGGAGGAGGTGGTTTGGCTCTGCGAAGATCATATGTTGCTATAATCACACACAGAGTTTTAAAAATTGTGCTTGATTTTTTTTAAAGGAGAGGGAGATTAAAGTATGTATAAGAGAAAGGATGCCATAAAAACTGAGTAGAGGCTTATAAAATTTAAGGAAATAGACCTACAAAAAGGAAAAAGAATAATAATATAAATTTTAAAAACAGACCAGTTAAACAGCAATTAAACAAAGCTGTAAAGAGAATTAACGAGCAATATAGCATATCTATTGAAATTACTATGAATCAAAAGAGAGAGATGTTGTAAAAGGAGATGAGCACAAGGAAAATAAAATGAGAACATTTAATTTCACATAATAAATATGTTAACAGAAGAATATAAAGTGAATGTAAGAGGGATATGATTTTTCCAGAATAGATAAAAAATAAATTCTCCAAATAGAACCCGTCACCCCCCTGGAAAAACAACCTGACCTAGAAAAATAAAAATAATTCTGTATCTCAATATAGCACACTGAAGAACTGTTGGTCAACAAAGATAAAGGGAACTTTTTAAAAGTATCCAGAGAGGACAGAGAAGTTTCTTACAAAAGAACGATTATTGGACTTAACAAGTGAATTCTCAACAGGAGCAATGGAAAAGGGAAAACAGTGAAAACATTACGAAGCGCTGAGAAAGACCAATAAATGTTATTTGAGAAGACATAAAATAAACCAATATCCACCATATAGAATTGTCTCCTATAAACTGATAAGTACAAACAGACTCCATTGAAGAAATGAGGAAAGTATATATTCTAGCAGTTCAAAATAGATAAACTGTAAACAACCAATTATATGTTAAAAAATAGAAATAGAAGTTGAAACAATAGCGAGGTTATCCATTTTAATAATTCTCATTCATCATATATATAACAAATTATATAAAGATAATATTTAACTTTGGTGAGAGATTGGGGAAATTAAGTACTCGGAAGCATTTCAATAGCTTAATTTTGTAACAGCTTTTATGGACTATATATTAAAATGTAAACTGAGCATATTTATTTGACCCAATGAATTACACCTTTAGATATTTATTCTTCAGATGGACTTCCAATGGTCAGAAAGTGTTTTTAAAATGATATTAACTGCAGTATTTATAATTTTAAGTTTGAAACAAACCTAATGTTTAACAATAGGGAAATAATTCAAAATAAATTACCTGCACTGAGAACTTCTCTCTTTAAAACTTCTGAGCTATATTTATGTATAATGACAATAAATGATCTTAAAAATATTTTGTAACTTAAAGTCAAGAAAAAACATACAATTTTTTTGTTTTAGTTTTATTTAATAACAATTTGTATAATGTGATCTCCATAGCAGAAGCTGGTTGGATTAACCAACTCATTTTCCTGCCTTCCTAGGCACATAGCCGAAGTACTTTCCAGAGCTCCCTTGCAGCATGTTTGGCCATGTGTCCAAGTTTTGATCAATGGAGTGAAATGGACTAAGATTACCTATGCTCTCTTGTCCCCTACCTTTCTTACCCACCTAGTATTTGAATATTTCAGTGACACCCAAGGAGACCTCAAAATCCATGTGCTGAGATCGATAAATTTTATGTCACCTGAATCCCTAAATATCACTCAATTACAACAGGGAACAGAATTCCTCCCCTCCACCTATGCTGGTTGAACTTTATGTGGACAAGAAATAAACTTCCGTGTTGTTAAGCCACTGAGATTTGGGAGCTAGCATTACTTTTAACTAGCCAATTTCACTTAATTAAAAACCGATAAAGAACGAAAACTAAATTCTATGTCCTTATAATCTGGATGTATTTGTACAAAATGGAACACAGAGTGATTGCCTCTTGGGAATGGAAGTGTATTGGGTTTGAGGACAATATGAATGAAGACTCTCACATTAATGTGCTTCTATACCATTAGAGTTATTTGGTATTATTTCTTTAGCTCAATATATATAAAATGTACAATTAATTGTGTCTAAGGAAATTCAAAAGAAATTTTGAGACAATAACTTTGAAACTGTGTCGTAAAGGAAAAAAAGGGGAATTTTAGTGTTAAAGTACATCATAGGGGAATCCTAACATATGAAAAGCATAAAACATAGAATATTGAAAATATTACACTTGTATGTTACTAGAACACACATTGGGTATATATTAAGACACTGGAGGCAGATAAAATTGAAAAGTAAGATGAAATCAAATCATAGAGGAATATATATTTTGAATTGGAATAATTTGGGGCATGAGAGTGATATCTAATAAGAAAAATGAGTACAATGAGAAGGATGGATTAGAGGAAGATTTGGAACTAAAGGATGTTGAAAAGGAAGTATGAACATAAAACTGATGGAAGGGTACTTTACTAGTTTATAAGAAGGAAGGAAGGGTAGAATTTGAGATATGGAAGGGAAGAAAAGGAAAGAAATTGAGAGTTTCTGATACTTCCTGATTTGGCATATAAGTGGAAAGTGTTCATCTAATTCCCATCCCATCCAGCCTTGGGCTCTGCAATCAAAATGCAGAGAGCTTGCGTGTTCTCTGTGATCAAGAACAACTGTTAAGTATGGCTAGCAAGAGAAAGGAAAATCAGAATCTATCAAGGGGGAGCACAACTTTACAAAAATACCCGCCCTATCTACAGGGTGGTCTAGAAGGTCCTGGAGTGCCAGTGCCACCTAACACACAGGGATGCGGTGAACATTGACTATGTGAGAATGAGAATGCTTGTGGTCTAGGGAACCCTATGTATGGATATGCAAAACTAGAGTAGAAAATGGTAGAAATGAGAAATGCATTTGCAGAGAAAAATTAGGAAAATAAAAATCACACACAATCTTATTAAGAATGAATGAATTTGCATTTTAAAATGTTAAACCTTACTGAATTCATTATGAGGATATAATATGTATATTATACCATATGTATTGTATAATGTTACATTAAAAAATAGTAACACTTGGTATTATGTTAGTTTAGATTAATTTTCCATGTATAATTTGTTTTGATATCTAATAATTATTTTGAATGACATGAGGATTTTACATGCACTAACAGTAACATTATATATTCTTCCTTTAATATAATAATGCCAATTAAATATATTTTAAATAGCAAAATCATTTTTATGTTGCTTTGCCCTCAGATAAAATTTACTATGATTAATTATTTTCAAAGTTGTTGGAGCAAACTAAAAACAGCATAAAATCTTAAAACTAGCTGAGAATGGGGACAATTTAAAATTTTGAAGCTGTTTTCAGTATGTTTAAAGCTCTATTAGATATTATGATGTTCTCATGATTTTGAAAGTTAAAGCAGAAATTGAATTGTCTTAATTTATTCCTGTTAGGCACCACCACTAAGACATTACTAGGTATTTTCCGTTATCCTGCATGAAGATTGAGGGCCTGACATCTAAGAAACTCCACAAAAATAGTACAAGAGATGTTAGGTTACAGATCTAGGTGTAGATACGGATATAGGTATGTTAAAGACAAGTGTATATGTTTATAGATACTACATTTGATCATGCATAAGTAGACATATGAATGTTTAGAAGGAATGATTAGCCATCACGACAGTTTCTATACATTATTGTCAGAGAGAGTTCTACTTAGCTGGTCTGCCCCTGTATGATTACAGGTGAATGGAACACATATTAGTTAGGACAGTTCAGAAAACTACTTTTAATTTAATTGGGGGCCATTATTCTACCTACCACATTTATGAATAAAGAAGTGTGATTTAAAACAACAGCCGGTTTCTAGTTTTTATGTAACTGGCTACTAAAGAGTAAAAATTTGATAATAAAATTATTGGTATAAATGAGGTAAAAGTTGTTACTATACAAATTATAGCAACTATTTTAAGGGGAATTTGGCAAAATCCAGTAAAAAGTTAGCATGCACATACTACTTATAAGAATTTTTTATGCCAGAGGCTAGGGATAGAGGAAATGGGGAGATTTTGGTCAAATGTACAAAAAGAAAGAATTTATGATTCAATAAAAATGTGGAGAATTTGTAACCCTAATATTTAGCTGGTAGAAATATAAAATGGTGCGGATGCTTTGCAAAATAGTTTGACTGTTGCTCAAAATGTTAGAGATAGAATATATAATGGAGCAATTCTACTTGTACCTATATACCCTAAAGAAATGAATGCATACATCCAAAGACTTGAACAAACGTTCATAACAGCATCATTTACAATAGCCAAAAGATGAAAACGGCCCAAATGTCCATCAACTAATGAATGAATAAATTAAATAATGCATATACATACCAGTAATAAAAAACAATAAAGTTCTAATACATGCAACAAGATGGATGAACTTAAAAATGTTATGCTAAGTGAAGTAGCCAGTCACAAAAAACACTACATATTACATGATTCCATTTATACGAAATGTCCAAAATAGGCAAATCTATAGAGACAGAAAGCAGATCAAAGCTTGCCTAGGGCTGGGCTGAGGGTGTGTAGTGGGGAGTGACTGCTCATAGAAATGGGGTTTCTTTTTGGCATGACAAAACAGAAAACTAAATTATAATGATGGTTGTACAATTCTGTATCTACTAAAAATTATTAAATGATGCATTTTAAAAAGGTACACTCTATATGTAAATTCTATCACAATGCAGCTATTAAAAATAAATTTACAACCCAGAACACAAGAAAAAAACTTGAAACAGCTCAAATATATTAATTTCAAATTGTTATCATCAATAATGGTATATCCAAGCAATGAAAACCCTCTGCAGTTTTTAAAAGGGAAGTGAAGAACTATACTTACTGATAGAGTAGCCCACTGAGAATTATTTTTAGATGAAAAAACAAAAAGTAGAATAGCATATTCTAAAAGGTGGAAAGACAAAGTAGAATGCAGTATGTGTGTTTATAATATATTCTCGTATGTCTTTTGTTATCTAGATTATGATAAATTTATTTTACTACTTTCTAAAATCAAATACAATGATTTTTGAAACTTTTCTTCCCCTTACACTATTAGAAGCCCTAAACTCAAGGTTCTTCTAGCTGAGTTCTTTGTTTGTTTGTTTGTTTGTTTTTTAGTACTTCATCATCATTCCAAAAATTCCCCTACTTCTCTCTGCCTGTGAAGCAGGCTTCCCAGGATTCACACATCTAAAGGCGAGTTCACTCTTGCTTCTAAGAATCTGGGGCCAAAAGTCTGCTGAACAATGGGTAAAGTCAGCTGACAATGAGCAAAATCCCTCAAGTTGAAGCAATGTGAATTTTTTAGCCCCATGGTTTTCACAGGCTGTTTGCCGCCTGCAAACCAGGGGATTCTAAGAAGCCCCTGGAAGAGAGACCGTGATCAGACTGAGCCAATGAGCAGTGTGTCCTCCTTTCCTGTTCCAACTAGAATTCTGCAACATGACTGGAAATTACTGTCCAATCAAGATGTCTTTCTCTAATGATCAGACTAGATTTTGAATAAAATTTGCATATGCTATTCAGACATTAATTTATTGAGAAAAAGGTTTTGCTATAGCAGTGGCTGGTTCATCACTGTATCCTTCTACTAACTTCCTCAAGAAGCTATCAAGCAGTTCTTCACACTTATTATTTGAGGCAGACAGTAAATCAAGTATTCATATAAGAAAGTCAAAGAAGTTCAATTTTTACAATATTTTTTTAATAATCTTGAAAATCTCAAGCCCAATTTATTTCTAAACTCTCATAAATTCATGGTTTCTAGAATAAAAAGAAATTGTAACTTCACTCCTCCTTTTTTACATCACTAATTATATGAATATGTTCATCATTTAGTTATTTTAATAAACTTCCACATTCACTTGATATTTTAACCTTTATGTAAAAATAACTTAAAATTTTAGCAATCAGAAAAAATTTTTCTTTTTAAATATATAATGGATTGAATAAATTTTCATTCTAAATTTTAAAATAAGTAAATTCATGACATAACATATAACTTACATAAAGAAAAGTGAAAACCAAGGACTATTAATACAGTTATATTAGATATGAAATTTTTTCTTTATAACATGGAATGCATTTGACTAATGCTGCTTTCAAAATTTGATTTATGATCTTGATGTTTTGATAGATCAACTGATAGTAATTATTTTGTGTAATCAGTTAACAATTGAAATGTGCAAAGTATTGATTTTTTTTCAGGTGAGATATAAGCTCCCAAAGCAGCTACAGTAGGAGAAAAAAGTAGTGACATTTAATTCAGTCTAATTTATTCCTTAGAAAGAGGTGATTGACTGCAGTTCATGAAGTCCATGGCAAATGTTAAATGAAATGGTGAAATTATTCAGAAACACTGAAACCAAAAATTAAATTAGGATTTGGAATACTGAGTAATAAATCCCATATAATTCAAATTAGCATTGCCATTTAACTTGACAAAAATTACCTTACAAGGACAAGCTTATATTGTGAGTACAAATAGGAAGAATTATACTAATCTTCTAATAGAAAAAAATCAGAGGAAGTTGATTATAATATTATATCAAAAGTGTTGGAATTTATATCATTTATAAAAACAAAAGAATTATATAATGGAATAATGAAATTAATCCCAAGGGTGACAAAATTGTTTTCACTTGCTCTTTTTGTTAGTAGTGTGGTACACTGCTTATTTACAAAAAAATTATTCAAATTCATTTATAAATATTTATTAGAGAGCCTACTAGGAGGCCAAACATTGTTGTTCAGGATAATATGAAGAAAAGAGCAGAGGTAATTTGTCTGTCCTTCATGGAGGCTGCAGTCCAGAGGAAAGAAAAGAGGGACAGCCTCAAACTGTCATAAAAATAAATATATTGTTACAACCTGTGATGAACACCATAAAGAAAAATTTCAGGTTGTAAAAGGATTGTAAGACAGAAGAATTGACCTGTAGCTTAACATTATATTGATAAAATGTTTTATTATAAATTGTTATCTATTTCATCTTCTTCAACTTTCTTATTCCAATAAGTTGACATCAGTGTGCATAGTAGATACAAAAAATTGTACTTAAGTCTCTAATGTCAGCTGGAAAATATGTTTGAACTGACTTGTTTTTGCTAAGCTTTCATCTTTGTGACAATGTACAAAATAAAAATTCACTGAAGTTAAATCGTTGATTACATCTATTGCAACATTTTTTACATTAAAATGATAATTCTCTCATGATTATATGAAGTGAAATTCCAAAAGCACTGCTTTCCAAACAGTATTTAAAACTCACAAGTAGGCCTGGCATGGTGGCTCATGCCTGTAATCTTAGCACTCTGGGAGGCCGAGGTGGGCGGATCGTTTGAGGTCAGGAGTTCGAGATCAGCCTGAG